>WAAE01025113.1:0-26104 GCA_013400495.1 Nicator chloris
GTTTGTGGTATTTTTATTTATTTTGGTATTTTTGTGTATACAAAGACAGTAAACCCAGATAGAGAGAAAGTAGAAAGTCTTTTGTAGAGTTTGACAAAAATAGACCTCTAAGGGTTTGGAAATTTAACATTTTAGTACAAAATATATACAACAATATATGTAAAAATACATTTATTTTTTTGACACATATAAGTGATAATGGCTAGTGAGTTTCTTTTATTGTAATTTTAATGTTGACAGCCAGTTCAGGAGAACAGCTCAAAAGTTTGCTTTAAAAATGTATTTAAGCTATAAATTCTGAGAAAAAGGGAAGGATCATTAACTGCCTTCGTTATCATGACTTTTTCATGCTGTGAACATGTGAATGAGCCTTCAAATGTGCTAGTGTTTAAACTGTGTAATTTGCTTTTTGGTCCGTATAATATTCTGTAATTTTCTTTGCTTCAGAAGGTCCATTTTCTAAATGTCTCTTGTTTTGCTTTGATGATATGAAAGATAATGAAAATGATGGAAATAATTTTCACTGTTTAATTACAAAAAAAATCCCTTTAAACTACTCTGAGGAAAAAAAAAAAAGAAGAGTGAAAATAAATTCCATAAGAATAGTGCTGCCTTTAACAAGATCTGCTCATAAATATTATGCATTGCTGCACACTGGTATATATTTCTTAACAGTTAGAATTAGTTTGCATATATTAAACCTGTTGAGTATGATTGAATATAAAAATATTTTGTGAGTAACTTTATCAAAAATGAAATACCGGGGCTTGACAATACGGCAAATTTCTTAATGGAACAAATAATATTTTTAAAAGATGGAATTGTTTTAAGTACCAATTCTTCAGTTCTATTTGACAACAGCATCCTGTATGTCATATGGTATAATTAACACATTGTCTGACAAGGGCTACAGAGACAAGGGTTGGAAAGACAGTGAAAGCAATCTACACAAGAGCAGTCATCTAAATAGCTACAATATATAACAATAATAAGGGCATTTTGACAGCAAAATGTTTCTTTTTAAATGGCTTTATATTTAGTTCCAGGTACTTAATTCATTCAGTAATAGGTAGCAGAGCATTTAGTACTGTTTTCAAAACAAAATTCTATACTAGTTTCAAAAACAAAACAAGGAGAAGACATAAAGGCAAGGTAAAAAGTAATTTAGGGGGAAAAAAAACCAAAACAAACAAATCAAGCCACTATAATTTAAACCATTTTTACAATTGATGTCCTACAAGGTGTGTGTCAGCCAGGTGAATAAAAATGCCTTTCCTGCTGCCCTGACTATGGCATGTCCTGGGATCAGGATACGATCTGACTCTTCTGACTCTGAACATTTTAATGCAAAACAGCTGTTATTTTCTGAGATCCTTGCCCTCCAGAATATTCCTGAATCCCTTCTGTCTTCTCCCAGAAATAAATTGCACAAAGCTTTTGGCAGAATAGAAACTGAAAAACCAGAGACACAACAGCTTTTAGCAGACTTCAAAGTCAACACACCTTTGAGAGTTACTCTGATGAACTTAATTGTTTTTACTGATATGGATTTTTAATTATTATGCTTTTTGCTTCCTTTCTTGTCATCTTATAAACATTTGATGAGAAACAGTGGCACAAAACCCAAAATATCTATTAAATGTCCTAATCTTCATAGTAGCCGTTATATTCTCATCTATCTCCTTTTATTCTATTTACTTAAAATCTTTTTCTCAGTATCAGCTGAGGCAGCCAAGGTTCCCATTCCAGTTCTTCCAGAGGCTAGGAGATGCCCTTGGGAAACTAGAAGATGTTTCCAAGATGTCTAGACTTCAGTACCTGCAGGTTCTTGGTTTGTTGCCTGGCTGTCTCCAGCAGAGTCTCTCCAATCAAGACTCAGGTTTAATTTTTGGAGCAATTTATTCCAGGAACTGCTCCCAAAAAACAAAACTAATAAGACCGAATCTGTTTTGGCTCTTTCAGCCTTGCACAGTTTTCTGTAAAAACATCAGAAGACTCTGCTTTCAATTATGGCCTCATGCATTCATATTCTTTTCTAAGTTAGGTAATGCGTATTTCCAATTTCAAATGATGGTGATGTATTCAGGCCACAACATTTTATCTGGTTAAAATGCAGCTTTTAGACACTTTGAATTGAAAAATATGTCCTACACATGTAGCTTGAGAAAATATGATCAAGTTCTGTGGAAGAAGTTTGTCTATTTTCCCATGGATCTAGGATGGATACAAGTCCATCCATGGTATACACAACAGCCCCAAAGCTGAAGATGGATTGGGTGAGGCAGCAGTCATTGGGTAGGGTTAAATCAAAGACATTCAGCTCAGGCCATGGCAAGGTTGAGACCCTGCACTGCATCCCCCTGATTTGGGCAATAATCATATTAACAGAGCTACAGCCTGTGTACTGGCACTGATCTTTTGTTGTGGTGGCAAAATATCAAATTAATAAAGACTCATCTTTCTCATAGATCCTTTCTGTGAATTAACCCCTATACATTTAATGGTTTTTTCAATTTTTATTGAATGGAAACTCTCCTACCTCCTAAACAAGTTATTTTGCTTACGTGTGGTAAATTTAAAATGAGATTTTTTGCCTTTTATTTTTTCTAATTTGTTATAAGCCATGGATTTACGAAGTATGAACTTTAGAAAACTAAATAAATATAGGTGAGATACATGAGGCCCATAGCACACTGCTGAGTAAAAGTAATAGAAAACCAGTGTTGGTAAAAAATAATCTAAACATCCTCATGCGGATGGTTTTTGCATTTTAAATATGCTCTGAGGGACAGAAATAATAATAATAATTAATGCTTTGCACTTACACGTGACCTATTATCTGAAGATTTTAAGTTCTGCACATTATTATCTCATTAAACCTTACAACACTCTTGTGAGGGAAGAAAGTACTTTATTATAGATACTTTACAGAGGTATTAATTTAGGAAAAAACATGGAAGCACAGTAGCAATATAAACCCATATTGCCACATGAGTTAGAAAGCAAATGCCACAGTTTTGCCCATTAAGAAAGGGCAGAAACAAATAAAGAAGTGATTAAAACAATTCTCTTAAAAAGTGGATGGTGTCGTACTAGGACACGAAATAAAGAGACGCAGTCTGTGTGATATCCAAGGCAAGAAAAGGGCCGACTTTGTTTCCCACCTCGATGTTTATAGATTTCCAAAAGTGACCATGGATTGGAGGGTGAAATGGCCACCTCTCACACCCCACTGGTCAAAGCAGCAGTCAATCAACTTTCTTCTCGTAGCAGAAAGAATTCTAAACAAAGAGTGGCAGTTACAAAAACACAAGTTGTTTACATAAAAGCTGTAGATTCTGACTCCAGGAATGTAATCTTATCAAAAGGCTACGAAAAATTTGGGAAAACAGGGCGACAGGTTAGGCCTTCATTTGAATTAGAGTTTAGCAGCTTTAAATAGTACTTTGGAAGGACTGTTTAACAAGGCCAAGACAGAGAAAGGGTTACCAGAGGAATTTGAGTTCTGCTCTCTTTTGAACAGAAGTTGGAAAAATTGTCTCCTAAAGATTTCTTCAAACCAAATGGTTTTGTAATTTATTTATAAATAATACACTTCAGGTATTGAACTCTCAACTACGTAACAGTTTCTAATAAAAATTAATCTGTCATAGCTGTTTACCAACTACCCAAGAATAAAGAAATAATCTATTACAATTTCCATTCCGAGGAGAGAATAAATCACAGATTTCCTACAGAGTTACAGCCTCCTTGGGGCAGCCTGCCTGCTCCAGCATGGGCTCTGCTCTCCTTCCACAGGCTGCAGCAGATCTCTGCTCCCTTGGGTGCAGGGGCACAGCTGCCTCACCATGGGCTGCACCAGGGGCTGCAGGGGAATCTCAGCTCTGACACCTGGAGCACCTCCTGCCCCTCCTTCTGCACCGACCTTGGTGTCTGCAGAGCTGTTCTTGCTGCAGTTGGCCCTGCACAATAACTTTTTCCTCCAGAGGCACTACCACTCCCACTGATGGATCCAGCCTTGACCAGTGGCAGGTCTGACTTGGAGCCAGCTGGTTTTGGTTCTGACGGTCACAGAGGAAACTTCTGTCACTTCTCAGAGATGCCACCCCTGTAGCCTCCCCTGCTACAAAAATCTTGCCACATGAACCCTAGGCAAGTCTTATAATTTAAAATATTTAATTTAGACTTAGAATTTTTTTGTCCTTATAGGTTTTTTTAGTGTTATGGCATACATATTTTTGTTAGACCTTCCATTTACCTCCTTACTACCTATATAGAACTACATATGTGCACGTACAGTTTGATTATTGGTTTTTAGTAAATTTATAAGGATAATGATCGATAAAATACACTGTGTATACAGTTTATTGACAGAGTGGACTTCAACCTATCTGTCTCTGTTAGACAAAAGAGCAGTACAGTTCACTTGGTCCTTCTAGAAAGACATATAGTTCTATTTACAGTTACAAAGATAGAGAATACAGAGCACTTTCTTGTATCTTCATCATAAAGAGAACACTGTTGCCTGTTTTCTACATCACAGAAGTTTGCTTACAAGCTATGACACAACACTCCATTATTTCTTCCTGATAAACTGAACACTTACATCTTTCTCTATAACCTGTTTAATTAATTTTAGACATTCAGCACCATCCACTCCAATTTTTTCATCAGACTCTTTAAAATGAGCAGACAGTGTGCTGTTCTGACAGTGTCTCAAGTGTGAGGGAAACTGAATGTCCATACTAAACAGGCTTCAGTTTGTTTGTCTTGTCTAGACTAATAATCATACCTCTGCTGGACTGGAAAACTTCATTACAACATGGCTATGTAATGGAGGCACAATGCAAATAACTTCCTTTAGCCATGCTTACTCCATCTGCAGCATTGGCTACTGGCATTATTTAAGTTTTGATATGATGTATATTTTTAGCCTGGCCGCTTTCATTATAGAGAATAAGGGAAAAGAAGTTGCCATTGTTTTAAACTTAGTTTTGAAGCCGATGAACCAAGATTTTAACAATAGGAAGAGTTATTGCTTCTTTTAAAAGATGAGACAAAGTAGAGCATTAGATCATGCATTAAAAAATTCTGTCCTAAAGTTAGATTTCTAAAATATATTTTCCTGGTTAAAACTCGAGCTTCTAAATTACATAAGTGCTTTTGACAATTTCCTTTTGAAACACGTTCAGATTAATCTACTTATGAATTATTCATGGTTAAAAAGAAGTTTGCCTATGATAGACTGCTCTCCTAAAATTGCTGTTAGCCCAAGTGTTTAGGCCATAATGCCACAAATATGTCTCTCCCCACCCTAGAAAAGAATTCATATAGGAATATAGGAAATGAGAAATATCATTAGTTTTGAAACACTTTGAAGCACCTACAGAAGTAAATGGATATACTGGGTTTATATTCTGACGGTTCTTTTCAGTACTTTTTTTTAACAGTGTCAAAGTTTAATGCTAATTTTTCTCCTAAGGTACTAAGATTTAGTGAAAACAGGTAACAAAGGGAAATACAGAGTAGTGAAATGAATCCAAAATTGCAGAGACTTCATAAATAAGCCAGAAGCTCTACTAAAAGTATGAAACACCTTCAGGTGCCAAATTTTAAAATGGTTAGTCAATTGAAGTTATTTTCTTCTCCTTTCTTTCTTAAATGTGGGTTTATTTTTACAATTTTCCTCAGGGACAGGTCAAAATTGGTTGTGCAGGTAAAGAGTAGGAAAATTTAGCAGACAGAAAACCTTTTATTTCAGTCATTTAATATTTACAGGTTTCTTATTTATAAAAAAAATTTTTAAAAGTATCACTGATAAAGAATCATACTCCAAAGACTAAATTATTGTGTAGTCCGATATGGAATTCTAGATATGCTTTGCTGACTCAAACTAGACTATACAGGTTTTTAATACAATGAAGTGGGTTTTTTACATCTTTTTCATTAAACTCAGTCTTGATGCCTTTAAAATCAGAGGAACTTACCAAAGATTCATGTAACAAGAAACACAAAAAGGACAAAAATATCCTTCATGAGGCATCAAAGTATAGATTAAAAAAAGACATTTTGCATCTCTACTACTTAGTTTTTGGCAGAACAAGTAAACTATCTTAAGAAAACTTCAATTATTAAAATAAAACTAGAGTAATGAAACTGTAAATGTACAGCTTTCTGTACTTTAAATTATCCTGGCTACTAATTATCATAAATACTTTTAATTGTATATAGATTTTTTTGCTGATTTTGTGTTCTTATGGATAAGCTTAGACTTCCAACTCTAACCACCACCTATACATGTTCTGAGAGCACCTGTGGATGAGTTCAAGGTTCGTTAATAATTCTCTTTGTTCCCATTCTTCTTATTTTTCTACCTATGATAACATTGTTAAGCTGTATGAGAACAAAGCTACATTGCTTCTACAGTAAAACAAAGAAAAACAAACAAACAAACAACAAACCCTATCCAGTCAACTTTCTTTTAAATTAGTTTTGACACTGTAGGAAAGAATAGAAGAAAAGACTGCTGTGACAGGAAGGTCAGCCTCATATGTCAGTACATATAACTTCAGATATATTTATTCTCTGTTTTCAATTACAAGTGTTGTATATTGAAACTACTGAATATTTGGATTACTTTTAAAATAGAATGTTGTTGAGGTCTAGGGGTTCAACCTAGCTTTTTGCTGACCTTGAACAATCAGCTTTTTTGGTTAATGATCATATAAATAGAATAAAAGTAAAAGGTAATATAATTTACTATTTTTGTTTTTCATTGTTTGCTATACAGTGGAACTTTCTTTTCTTCTTATTGTAAAATGAATTATGGCTTGATCTAAAAGCTTCTGAAAACAGCCCTTACTTTAGAACAAAAGGAAGGCAAGCTAAATTCCATTTCATTTAGTAACAATCAAAATAATAGAGGTCATTGTACTCAATTTCAGCTCCCTGTCATGATTGAACAGAGACTTAGAGGCTTAAGGTACTTTCCAGGAAATTATACAGCAAGATGAAATCTAGTATATAGATTTGTCACTACAGGAGATGAAAAAATTTAGAGATAGATATTACAGTCTCTTATAAATCTTCAAAGAATCTCTCTCATTTCTTTATAAGGTTGATACAGCCCTTTGGGTATTGACTGATATATGGCATAACTGCAGTGATTTTATCACTTTTAGCATGAGATATTTACCCCTGTTCTAAACATCCATATCTTAAAACATAAAGATGCTGTGAGATAATATGGGCAAACAAAATGAAAGTTACTAAAAATTACTGAAAATTACCTTTATAGGCAAAAATCTCAAGGGGTGTTATTAGTGACTCTTTACTCATATCCAAAAAATTCTTGACTATATAAAATGTTCTGCTAAAACAGAAAAAGCTAATTATAGAGGTAGCTCATAACCAAGATTAATAATGACAACCACATAATGGGTTCGTATTAAAAAGAGAAAAAAGTCTACTGAGCAGCGAGAGCAAAAGGGACAAAGCAGAATTGCAAACAGAGATTACACTGAAAAGAGAATTTGACATTTATAAAAACTTCATAGGTTTTAATCCCACACAGACCTTGTCCTTTTTCACCTAACACCATGAAATTTTGTCTGACCACAGCCTTCTCTTTTATAGACATCTTTTTGTGACTGCATAGGTATGAAACAGAACTAAATCCAACATGTATTTAATAAATTTGTGTTGGTGTGGAATTTGAAAAAAAAATCTAAATTTCTAACTCTGAGGCAGTAGCAATTAAAACTTTTGGTGATCTATCATTTTAGCTCATGACTCAATTCTTCCACAACCTATATGCACTCAGATGAGCTTACTAATTAAAAAAAAAAAAAAAAAAGTCTAAATTTTGGCTCAAGGAGCTTCTTAACTCTTGTAAGTTAATGCATTTAAAATGTAAGTTATGCATTTTAAAAATAAGTTTTACATGCTTAACTTCACAAAAAAATTTCCAATATTTACAATTCAGACTACTTGCAAAGCAGAATTAAGTGAGAAGTTTGTTCTTACTGCTAGCATTTCACACTTAGTCAATTAAAGTGACACTGTGTTGTTTAAGTGGATGGAAACCTTAGTCTTACTTTTTTTTTTTTTTTAACTATTTAAAACTAGGAAAATGCCTTACAGTTATTTTAGAACTGAGTAAATGTTTGGGGAGGAGAATGGTCAAAATTCTAAACTTTAAAAGATATCACATTCCTGTTGAACTGATAAATACCTCAATGCAAAAAAGCTCTGTTAATATATAGAGTATGGCTTATTGGAAATTAAAAAGTCAAACCAAATCAAAAGAATTATATATCCCACCCCAATTTTAGTAAGAATATTTAATTCTTGAGTTTATAGGTTTTAAAAGTCATGTTCTCTATTGTAATGAAAGACAACTGAGAAAAGAGGTACTTCAACTGCCTTTATTCTGTTCTTGATGCAGTGTGAAAATTTGTGTGTATCTTCAAAATGCTCATGCTTTCCTCCCTAAAATGCAGATCTTCATAAAATCATCTGTTACTCAGTCTAACAAATTACCTCGATGTTACACTCCTGAAGTGAAACATGAGAGTTCTCATACTAGATTTGGGACAACACTGGTACTGATGAATAGGCAATAATCATTTGCCAAATGGGAAATTACCTGGAACTGGATGATAAGAAGTATCTTCAGAAGACCATGCCTTGAATCCCTTTCATCCCTAATATCTGCCTCCAACCTCTTCAAGAGTAAAGGCTGGAATCCTTTATTGAGATTCAATACCTCTACTCATCTTTCAGTGTTTTGTGTGGTAAGAAACAAGAGATTGACTGGCATTTGTGAGAGCACTGTTGGCACTAACAGACTGTTGTGATCCTGCTCGGTCTCCTTGCTGCTTCCTCTGATACTTTGACATGGCTCCCTGAACCCCATGTAATTCCAACACCTTGTTGTGGTCATGCCATAGAAGAATGTTTCCAGCTGTGTGTCTGTTGTCTCCAGGATGGACTTCAGCCCTACAGTGTACATAGGTTTACCCTTCTGCCCTACTCTTGAGTCTTGTCTGCAGTCTTTCTGCTGGCCCTGTTTGCCCCTGGCTGAACTTTGTCAATGAATTCCAGACCTGGCTCACTGCTCACTCTGGATTGCCCTCTGCTACCAATCCTTTGCACTGACCACAATTTTCAGCCCCTAATTGTGTGGCGCTGTCTGTGCTGCTTTCTGAGTGTCCCTCTTCCTTTATAGCTTTATAATTTGGATCACAACCAATTACATGAAAGAACATGATTTGCAGAGTTTCAGGTGCTGAAGTTATTTGCACTGACATAATGTATTACCAGGACAGCGTCCTAGACTCAAGGTCATCACAGATCTTGTGAAAGATGCAGCCTTCACCCTTTTCCTCAGTGGAGAAAGAGTACACAAAAAAAGGTAAAGAAATGTGGAGACAGAGACAAAAATGAATGTTTTTTTAGCCTAATGATTAAAAAGCTGTTAAGAGAGAAAGCTCTAATGGTTTTGACAAAACTTGTGTCTTTGCAGGAAATCTATGAAAACCACCTTGCTGGTGTGAGTCATCCAACCACAAGGCTACAAAAGCAGTCCTCTTTGATTCTCAGGTTATGCAATCTCTTAAAAATCTCATGTTGTGGCTGATGTGCCCCTATTTTGATTGAGTCTTGTTTTAAGATTGTTGCAGAATTTAAACCTTGACCCAGTTCCTTGTATCACAGGATCACAGAAAGGTTTGGATTTGAAGGGACCTCAAATCTTATCTAGTTCCAATTCCCCTGCCATGCTTGACACCTATATCCCAGTGACACCATTAAATTTAAGTAATATAAGAATGGAATTGTAATAAAAGCAGCAGCGGTTTTGCATGCTTACTGAACACTCAATGTGGAAAATTTTAAGACCAAACTTAAAGGTTGTTACTTCCCTAAAGGCATCTGAAGTCTTCCAGGTTAGCCTTACTACTTTGTCTCTATCAGCATCCCAGATACTACATATTGCAGTGTACTTCAACGTAAGAGGTTAATAAAAACATATTTCTTTTAACATGCAATGTAAATTACCACCTCTTCTATGAGCTCAGTCATTACATATGATATAACAAGTTCAAAACAGTTACAATATCGAGTCATTTTTTACATCAAAAATGGATGTTCTTAATACTGTATTAAATAATTTTCTGTGCACCTATATGAGAACTATAATGGTCTGAAAACTACATATGAGCAAACTCACAGAAAGTTGAAAAGGTGTACATTGCAGACAGAAGAGTGAAAAGGAGAAAGAGAACATCAATTTTATAATGCATTTGTTTCAGAGCAGCAAATGTGCTAGTGTTTACTGATATGCTGATAAGCATGAGGTACTCCAGTTTAGGAAAAGAGCAAAATACAACTGTATCAGCTATTCATGCATATACACCCCTATAGGTGCAATCTTTTTCTAATGCATAGGAAAAATTAAAGGCTTATGGAGAAAATACTCCTTGTCTCAAAAAATCCCCTGTGAAATTATAAATCATGCAATATTAATATCTGCAGATAGACAAGTGTGGAATAAAAATTACTTAACACAGACACTAGCTCTAGGCAACATCAGCCAGCAAATCATCCACCTAAGATGCAGTGGTAAGGACATAATTTCAAGCTACATTGAATATTGTATGGTATAATACAAGCCATTTTGAAACAAAATTAGATGCATGAGAAGTCCAATCAAACTAAATTTGTTGTTCTACTGACACATTTTTGCTATCTGTAGTGTCAGTTTCCCGCAATTTTTTCCTCCCATGTGTGGAAGGAAATTTTTGGTGGGGAGAGTGTCACAGAGCCATGAGGTACATCTTGCACTAATCAATATATCAGAACAACAGCTATGAAACTCATTTAGAAAAAGGACTACATAAAGTTTGAAGAAGAGACAGTAGTGGGCAGATCCATAAATTCAAATTTGTGTGACTGTCTCTCACTTTTCACATTTGCCTTAAATATATTTTAATTTATAGCAAAGGCAGAAATTTTATGAGATAGAGGTGATTGAGACATTTATAATCCCGTATTAGTAATGCCAGAACTGAAAAGGTCATAAAAACTGTACAGTCCTTATGAAATATAACAACAAAAAGATCTTTCCATCAGGTTTTCAATTCCTATCTCTTCAATATCTTTTTCTGATAAATGTTATTATAAATTCTGGGATCAAACTGTAAAAATTAGGCCATTCCAATAAATCAACATTGTTTTAAACCAAATCAGTACACCTTTTCTCCTTCTCATACACACATGTGCATTTACATAATTTGCGAAGACTTCATTGAAGTTTACTCAAATTATGTGCTTCTTGTTTGTGGTAATAAATATGTGTAGTTTACACTAAGCATAATTAATTAATTTCAGTATTCATTATCTTCATAGCTTTCAATAGCCACAGTTATAAATTTCATAAGCCTGCACATGTGGACTGAATGCCATTTATCTCTGTGCTGTTTTCTTCAAAAGATGTTAATTCATTATGTTCTCAAGGTTTGGTTTTGGTTTTTTTTTTTTTTTTAAATTGTGTTTGGTTGTTTGTTTGGTTGTTTGTTTGTTTGTTTGGTTGTTTGTTTGTTTGTTTGTTTGTTTGGTTGGTTGGTTGGTTGGTTGGTTGGTTGGTTGGTTGGTTGGTTGGTTGGTTGGTTTGTTCCCCATCCCCCAGGTACAGCAATGACAGGATGTTATTTTTGAGTTTTACTAGGTTGGGTCTTTGGATATCTGAACTTCCTCAGCCACAAAAATGGAACCCACTGCTCAAAGCTGTGTCTTACCCTGTGAGCAGGAATCAGACAACCTGTAGCTCTCAGAGTTCCAGAAAGCAACTTATGACAATGAGTCAATAGGAAATAGGAAAGTGATTTCTCTTCAGATATAAAAGTTTCTGTGTTGAACTGAGAGGTGCATACCAGAATGTGCATGACAAGGGCTAAATTTAAAGGAACAAGGACTCTTGTTCCAAAGGACAAGGGCTCTTTTAAAAAGAAGCATATACTATGTATATGTGCTATATAGTTTTGTAAGAGAGCACTCATGGAGAAAGCATCATGTCTCCTGTCAATTAAACATGTTTAAGCTTGACTGTTGCAGTAGCAAGGCCTGTACAGCGGGGTTACTCTGAGATTCCTGTGCTCTGCTTCATTCTGGGCATGAGCAGCAACAAATGCAATATTTGGGAAATAAAAATGGAAAATATAAGCTTGTGTCTGGTGGTTCACACAGGGTTTTGACTATACCTGTTCTAGGTCAGGTTCTACTTCTGTTTGAAGGAGAGTACAGAAACATTCTTCTAAACAAGAGCTGAAGGCAAGTTCATAGTCTCAGTGGGAACACATCAGCATTAGGCTGCTGACATTTAGCACAAACTCTCTTTCATGCTTTTCTCACACCTGTGAACCCTGAATCCCACACCATACAGTGGTATGGTTGATACAGAAGAGGTTTATACATCTTGCCCAACGCATAGACTAGTCCAATAAGTAAGGCTTGGCATTGTTCTCAGTAGTGGGAGATGTAGGCTGAGAAGGGAACCAAAACCTTGCATCCTTTTTTATGGATGAATGGGTGATTGTTTTAGTAAATAGTGCTGTTACAGAAAACAAACCAAAACCAAAACCAAACAAAAACAAACAAAACAAAAAGGTAATTTTTGCTCTATTTATTTTTAAACAACAATGAAAAATGTCATTTTTCTTTGATTAATATTTTCAGTCCTTATCCATCAAACCTATATCCTATCTGTGCACTTTCCCAGTGCTACTGTCTAATTAATAAATTAATATTAAAGCAACTGAAATGTTAAGCAGAGACTTTGCTTTGAAATCTTTCTTAGTCTTTCTGATAGGAACCAGAATATTCAGTGGTACCTATACCTACCTAATATGACAAAAATTGTACAACAATATTTTTGTCAATATGATCTTTTAATAATTTATTTCTTGCCATTAATTTCTACATCAGCTGGCAACCAATACCAAATGTATAAACATATAAAAATCATGAAAGGTATGAATTTACACCATTAATGGCTTTGGTTTTATACAGTAAATGCTGAGAAATACAGTGCAGTGATTCACTAAGTAAATCACTAGATGTACCCTACTCCAACTCTGGCAGCAGCTGAAGTTTCTTTATTCTTTTTGCCTTTGCTTACAAACTTTGTTTCTATGTGTCACATTCCTGTCAGAGATGCTTTGCACCAGAGGGAAATTTCTTCTACTTCATCTGCTAGTTTTCTACTGCAGAATGTGTTAAATTGCAATCATTCATCTAGTAGTGCATTTTCAGATTCTGTTACCTAACTATGTCTTAGTTATATACAGCAAATAACCAGCTATACAATTTGGTTCCTTATCACCAGACACACAGAAGCAAAATATCTTTATATGTACATTGTTCTCTTCTGACACCCTTCACAAGTCTGATTTCAAATAGCTCTCTACAGGGAGCCTAGAGAGATGACAATATAATTGTTTGCAATTGGAATGTAAAGAAAATTACTAATAGGTTCATGGATGCTGCTCATAAAATGACTGCACTTCTCATTATGGGATTAAGCATTTTTGAATGGGTTCTGACCTAGTTTGATATACTGAGTTTTCAAAGCAAGGACTGTTATATAATGGTGCCTTTATTCAGGGCCTATGGGTTGAGATACTGGAGGCTGTATAAAACAATGTATAGAATTCACTATTTGGAAAAAGCCTGAAATACTATGGTTACCTTTATGTAAAGTTTAAGATATCAACTTATGGCTGAACCAAGCATCAACTGAAGGGACTGTGTGATGGCAGGGCCACTTGCTCCATTCTGTGCCTGGGAATAAAAGCCTTTTGAAGATGCAGAACAGGAGAGATATTTAGGGATATTTACATTCCCTAAACATGCTCAGGTGTTGCCCTAAGAATCTGTATGCAGAACAGACACTATGAGAATGAACATTCCTTAATCTTACTACTCTTATACTGAATGGCAATTGAAATAAGGGGTCTATTAACTATTTTCTACTGGAAGGGGAATTCTGTGAGGTAGTATCTGCATATGGCCTTAATACATTTATCGTCTAAATTTACATAGGTACATAGGTGGATTCATAGGTCTGCTGTAGCATAGACAAGCCCTTCTTGCTGAAATCTAAATCCCAACTGCAATATCCAATCTCATATACAGTACACGTTTGCTTTCTCCAGCACACTCAAATAAAAAAACAAAACAATTCTGAAGAAAGAATATGGGATCATGTGTAAAAAATGCAAGATCATATCTGCAATATATGTTGCAGCGCGGTGAAGCATTTTCACAGGATTACTACGACATTTCATTCCAGCACTCCAGTGGAGCAGGCAGGCTGTGCCTAGCTCCAGCCAACCCCCACACAGTCACATCCATTAGCTCCAGCCAGCTCTGATCTGGGTCTAGGGAGGGGATCCATGAGATGAATCCAAGCCCACCTGGCTCTGTGTGTCTGTGAAACAGTAGCATGCTACTGTGCCAAATGAAGAAAAAGTGGTAGATCACCACACAGCACTTCTTTCTTTTACCTAATTTCATGCATATCCCTGTTTCATTTTCTATTTCCCCCTTTTGGGTTTGTTCTTTACAGAGATGCTTTCTGGGTTCAGTCATGCCTGGACAAACAAAATGTATGAAGACCACTGGGAGCTCCATACTGATTGAAACAACAGCCATGTAGAACTCTGGCTGCTACTAAAAAACCTGTTGATTTGATTGCCTAATGGTGGCTGAGCAACCCGTTATCTAGTAATGACAAGTCTGTGCACCCCCTTCACAAGACTTCTGCATATGGAACATTAAATAATGTGTAAATCACAATGGAGAGATATTTTTCCAGTACTTGGATGCCAATAAAGGAAAAGTGGACACTTTTTGTGTCTACTACACTTTTAATAAAAATTATCCTGATAATATTGCAACAACCTCAAAGGAAAGAAGAGCCTACCATTAAATTTTTTGTACAGATACATGTGATTGACACCTTGTATGAATACATACAAGCCACTATTCATCTTGAGAAACAAACTTAAAATTGAGAACTCTGTGAGTCCACACTGGGCTTTGTTCAATGTTTATTTCATGGATATCAGTATCCTTGTGACTTCGGTAACAAAGAAGGTTTGGGGAATTTTTAAGTGGGATATCCATTTGCTTCAGAGCATAGATATTGGAATTTTATGCCTATTTTACTAAGCCTTCTATCTGCATGTTTATTAGAATAACTCTAGTGAAACAAAATAGAATTCTAGCAAACTAATCCATCTCAATATCATAATAAAAATCTGCCATGGACAGGCATTACAGACAGATATACAGCATTTCCTAAGGAACATTTTTCACCAAGCCTTGTTCCTCTGTACAGCCTTTTTTTTTTAGGATGCATAATCTTTTCTACCCTTGCCCTCCTTTCCCCTTCCTCTCCCCTTCCTCTCTCCTCTTCTTCCCTTTCCCTCCCCTTTCCTTCCCTGGTTCTTCACTCCTGCTCAATTACTTTTCTTAAATGTCTAACCTCAAGCTTTATTATATATGAGTATATACACCATGTTGAAAATTAAACAAATAATGCTAAGACTGTCAGAATTCTTAACCACACAGAACTGAATGCACAGATCCTTTAATGTACTTATTTTGAACACACTAAAAAGATTAATCACAGAGCAGTATATTTGTTACTCCCTCTTGTGTGGATTCTTTTTCTCCTATATAGTTATATACTTATTATGACTGATGGCAATAATTTATTATCACTCTCTAAATTCTGTGAATGGAAAAAGCATGTATTTCCTGGATTTAATTTACCACTGTCAAATTGAAAAGGGATGTGAGATTATAATAGATGCATCAGAGACTCCCTATTATGTGAATAAAATCCCAGTAAATTAATATTGGTATGATGAATTCATGAATATTTACATTGTCCTTGAAATTGATTACAAGAATAAATAATCATTTGTCCAAAATTTATCAAAGCAGACAGGTATAAAAAGATGATAAAATGCATTTTCATAAATACAGGAATATATTTCAATGCAACATACATTATAAGATGCCACTTTCTTCTTTTGGCTAGAAAGCCAAATTTTCATTTCAGAATATATTGATTAACCTGGCAATGGTAAATTGCCAAATTCCAAAGTCAATGGAAACTGTAGAAGAGATATTGGAGCACCCAAGTTGCAGTTATTTTGGCATATAGCAAAATAAATATGTGCTGAGTGTATTAAAGTACAACTCAGTAGAGTTTATCAGATACAAAATAAGACATTTGTAAGGTATATAAACAGCAAAACTGTATGGAAAAATACAGCTGTTAAAGGGCATTTTAAAAGTTTTTCTTGAAAAAGGGGGAAGTTGAGTATTTGATGACAAATAAATAAAACAGGAACTTTATGAATTAAAACACTTGTTTACCTCTAAGAATTTGGTAAGGTATTGAATTATACAATGCATAAGCAGGTAATTAACATATTAGACATATGAAAAGCATATCTAGTTGATGCTTAGACAAGAATTCAGAGGAACTCAAATTCACTTACAGTGGTTAGATTTTAGAATAAATGAAAGTTGCCTATTGAAATAAGGAATGGATTAATCTGGTACTGGCATGTGAAACTGGTAATTTATAGACTTTCTTAGGAAGCCCAAATCAGCACATCTCTTATCACTTCATAGTTTATGAATTATTACACCTTCAGTCACATTCATTTCACAAAAAATTCTTATCTTCATATGATGCCTTGTGGGTCACACAAATTACATATGTATATACTTTTTCCTGTTGGACTGAAAACCACAGTTTTTTTCATATATATGAATGATGGATATGAGTCTTTTCATATATATTAAACTTATGTTGCTCACTAACACAGGACATAAAAAGTTTTGGATTTATTTTTAACAAGAGGTAGAAGCATCTAACTATGCATTTATATCACAAAACCTATTTCCATTGAAAAAATGATATTGGCAGACAAATAAAGTGGTACAAACTGGTTTTGATTGAAAAGAAATAAGGTTGCAAGCCATAAAAGTGATTGATTCCAAAAAAAAATCAAAAAAAGTTGCCAAAAAAAGATTCCGTACTTTTAAATGTAATTACTTGATGTACTGGGGCATGGCCAGGTTTTGGTAGTGGGGGCTACAGAGGTGGCTTCTGTGAGAAGCTGCCAGCAGCTTCCTCCATGTCCAACAGAGCCAATGACCTTCAGCTCCAAGAAGGATCAGCCACTGGCCGAAGCTGAGCCCACCATCAGCGGCGGTAGTGCCTCTGAGATAAGGTAATTAGGAAGGGTGGACAAAAATTGCTTCACAATGGCAACAGAAGGGTGAGAGTATGTGAGAGCGACAATTCTGTAGATACCAGGGTCAGTGAAAGGGAGAAGGCATTCCAGGTGCCAGGGCTGAGATTCCCCTGCAGTCCGTGGTGCAGCCCATGGTGAGGCAGCTGTGCCCCTGCAGCCCAGGGAGGGCCAGGGGATGCAGAGATCCACCTGCAGCCCAGGGAGGGTCCCACATCAGAATTGCTGAATGCCCAAAATAGGCTGGGAACCCCCACTGGAGCGAGTTTGCTGGCAGGAATTGTGTGACTCCCTGTCTCCCTGTGGGGGATCCATGCTGGAGCAGTCTGCTCCTGACAGGCTATACTCCCTGAAACAGACCTGTGCTGGAGCAGTTCACGAAGAACTGCAGTCTACATTGAGAACTCACATTAGATAAGTCAGAAGAGAGACCCCATGCTGGAGCAATTAACTCATGAAATGTGAAAATTGAGGCGATAGAAATTTCCAATTTTATGTTGTGCGTAGACAAAAATAAAATGGTTTCAAGTGTTATTGTGAAAAATATGTTAATTATCAAAAATAGACTCTTATATGTAATGATGTAGCTCATGGATAATCCAGTCTAAACTTAATCAGTAACCTGAATTACTCAGCACAATTTTAGGTGAAGTCATGATTTGCTGCAGTCTCTGGGATACTTGCAGAGCTCACAGTTACCTTTCTTTGCATTGCCATGCCTTGACATTTCACTTTTTTCCCATTTTCTACTCATTGTTTCTTCTGTCTAGATTGTTTTTTGAACTACAGGTTATTCCACACACTGGATTTGCTGACAGGGTTTTAAATTAAGCTTTATTCAAATTTGACCTTAAAATCACCACTTGAGCACATGATCTTTACAGAACAATATCTTTTCAGGTTTTTAGTACTGTCTGACCCTCAGCCAATTATGTCAATATATTTAGACTAAGTATATGCAAAATTTTTAAACAAAATTCACATGCATGCTTTCTGACATATAAGGTGTATTTGTAATATGATTTAAAATGGCTGAGTTATAAAGATCTTGGAAATTAAGGTTAATAATGAAATCATGGAAAGACACTTGAACACAGCAATAGTACATAATGACTTCTTGATATATAAAAGAAAATTCATACTCTCTTTTAAAATTCCTAATGATTTTTCATTACGCTTTCTCAGTATCCTTGAAGTACAGCTTCATCCTCTATGAAGTACCATCTAATAGAGGCTTCATCCTGTCACTATTTGTCATCATTTAGAAGGTGTCTCAGGAAAGAATGTATTAAAACATCTTCACTTCCTCTCACTAGTTCAAACCTTTATAGAAACTCAATTTTACAGAAATTGTATTTCAAAAAATTTATATCTGCAGTGTTACAGCAAACAAGTACTTTGCCTCAGCAGGTAGCAAATCCGAATGACTCATATTTACTTACACAAAGGTTTTACTTCAAAGATAAAATGACAAGGAGTGTTCTTTTATTCTCTTAGCTCCCTTTCAAGGACGTTAAAAAAACCCTTTCTTTGTTCCCATTTTAAAAAATAGTATCTTTAAGCGCTACAACAGAAAGGTACTAACATAAACGTACCCTGAAGAGATATCAGCACAGGTAAATTAATTCTGCATTAGACAGATACAAAGCAACTGCTTGTTAACTCTATCTGGGAAGCTGCATGAAACTGCTGGGTTTTGTGCTAATTGTAAGAAGTAGATCCATTATGGAAAGAGCATCAGAAACAGTTCAGAAATCTTCACAAGAGACTCTGAGCTCATGTGTTTACATTCATATTCTAAATAATTCAGGAAAGAGGCTTTTTAAAATTAAGAAGACAAAAGAATCACAGACAGAAATAAAAAATGTATTTTCTTCCAAACTGGGTTAGTGGGTAAATAGAGAGAAGAAATAGCCAGTTAGTTGAATTGTGAAGTAATTTAGGTTAGAAGGAGAGGGGTCATCTAATTTAAGCCTCCTGCTTAAAGCAGGTTTGCCTTCAAAGGCAGCTAAACATGCTTAGGACTGCGTCAAGTTGTATTTGGGAAACTCCAAGGATGACAACTCTGTAATCTCTCTGGCAGCTCTGCTACAATTTTTGGCTAACAGGCCCTGCCCTTTCATTGCACATGTCAGGGAAAAGTCTGCTCCACCTCCTCCATTGGACTGGAATTAAAGCCTCGCCTGCTTGACTTCTCTTTCCTGAGCTAAACAAGCAAAGCCTCTTCTTGTCTCCTCCCAGGTTATGTATTTCATCTGTCTAACTTCCTTTGTGACCTTCGGATGGATTTGCTTTCCTTTATGAACATATTTTTTTCCCTGGGACCCAGAAGGAGACATATCTCTTCAGCTGTGCGCTAACAGCTCCCGTCAGCCAGCTGGCAATGATCTCACTCATACAGCTGTGCTGGCTCTGCCTGCCATGGATGTGATTCCATTCATAACAGCTCCTATGGTGCTGCTTTGATTTTGTCACCAAGACAATGTTAACATACCAGCACTGCTGAGCAGTACAAGACCTTTTCTTCTTCCCAGTCTGCCTCCTCAGACAGGAGGCTGGAGGTGTGCAAAAAGTTGGGAGAGGACACGGCCAGCACAGCTGACCCCAACAGAGCAAAGAGGTATTTCATGCCACATAACATTGTGCTCAGCAGTAAAAAATCAGAAAAAGAAGGTAGAAGCAGGGCCAGGGCATTTGTGATGTTTTCCATGGTGTTTGTCTTCCCAGTTTAAGTGTGCTGAGGCCCGGCTTTCCTGGAAGTAAACATCTGCCTGTGATGGGACGTGGTGAACTCATTTCTTTTTTTGCTTTGCTTGCTCAAAGGACACTTCTCTCACTTTTTCCTTTCTGATTCTGTCCCCCATCCCCTTGCAGAGTAGTCAGTGCTCACACGAGGGGCGACTTGCCTGCCAGCTGAGGTCAAACTACCACTGCAGCCTTCTGTGCGTTTAGCCTTTATCACCACAAGAGAGCAGTCCTGGCTCATGCTAATTGGTTCAAGACACACACCGAGAACCTTTTCTGCAGCCTTCTTCCCAGCACATCAGTCTCAGCACTGATGCAAGAGGTTCTTTCTCCGCGGCTGAACTTCCCGTTTGTCTCCGTTGAACTTCCAGAGGCTCAACTGGCTCATATCTGCGTCTTCATTAGCTGCCCTGACTGGCGTGGCCTCCCTTCAGCATATCAGCTCTTTCCCCCAGTTTGTGGTCATCCATGAACCTGCTGAGGAAGTCAGATGTGGATCCCTGAATTACTGGAAGAGGTCTCTCACAGAGGCTGTGACATCTCTGCCAAAACTGGAGGTTTTCAGCTCTTTACTGGAAAAGCCCCTCAGCAAATTGATTTAACTTTCAAGCTAAATGATATTCTGACATAGATTACTTCTTGAGGGCTTCCCACAACCTTAATTACTGGTACAAACAGAAAATACAGGACAAAGTCTACTTTTTCTCAATTTTATAAAGTTGTATCAGATCACAACTTACAGAAGGAATAATTAACTATTTCCAAAAAGAATAATCCAATTTTGACAATGCTTTTATTACACCTTTGGTAGCTTTTATTCATATAAAATTGATTTAAAAGAGATAAGACTTGGCAAATCCCTGTTTCCTGAGAGAAAAAGAATGTTTTCTAATAGGAAGATAGAAGAAGTGAGACTCCATAATAATTTGAGAAACGCTAGATATTTTAAATGTTACATGAATTCCATCATATGGCAGTGATGAACACCACACTGTAAAACAAATTATGTTACCTATGCTGTCAGGAGGCTTTCATTCTTCAATTTCTTCTTAAAATAATCCTAAAGATTAACATGTACTGGGAATAACAGCCACTGGTATACCTGAAGTTTTTAAGCCTCTCTGTGTGTTCTCACTATGAAAAAACCTTTTCAATTCAAAATTTCCTTTACAGTTAAAAATCATACCCAAAGGCATATGTATAACTTCTTGTTTCTCTTTCCTTATTCAGAGATGTTAGAGTTATGGTTTTATTCATGAGGGAAGGGTCCTTATGGCTCAAAGGATATTCTTTGAAATCTTTTGAGTGGCTCAGAGATTGAGCCATTCTCAATATCTGAATTAATTAGCTAAATTGCACACTCTCTTATCTTTGCAGTCCTGTTCTAGTGCAATGGAAACCCAGGGCAGTCCAAGTAGAATTGTAATTTCATATCTAGCACACCCACACAAACACACAGGAAGCCTTAGGATAAAATTCAGATAGATAGAAGCAGATAAAATTATTTGCTTACAGACATCTATATTTTCTGAGAAGAAGCTGTTCATGAAGTTTTCAAATGGGATTGATTTAATAGAAAATAGACATCTAAAAATTGTTAAATGAATCATTCTCTAAAAACACCTCTTTTGCCCTGCTTACTATGCAGCTATGTAATTTATCCGTGACTATTTCAGAGGAAGGTAGCTCAAAATCAATTAAATTAATACCATCTCTAGCTAAGGAACTTTTATTAGGTACTGACAAGATTGTTATTAGAGACTCTCCACGTGCTTCCAGCTTCTGATCTTGTCTACAAAGTCTGGTGTTTGGGATATTCTACCAGGGTCAAAGGCCCATCTTACTGAAGATGTCTATACTGTTAGCATTACCATTTCAAGGAATTCCAGCAGCAGCTAAAACACCTGTTTCTACTTGGGGGAATCTGGAATACAAACAGTTTTGTTTCTAGTACACTGTAAGATAAAACGATGCCATTGAGCTTGATACTGGCAGTTTTCACCCTGGCTAAAACACTTGCTTGCCCAGAATCTGATGAAGGAAAACTGAAAACTTTTAATGTTTAAAAATCCTGCCCTATTTTATATAATGTAAAAAGACTGAAGCTTTTCATAGCTCATGCATTTACTAGAATCATGTTAACATGACACAGTTCAAGTACTTGATAATATTTTTTCTTCTTTTTTTTTTTTTTTCTTTTTGTTTTACCATAGTACTTGAAAGACCAAGGCATTTTTCTCCAGCTCAAAACAAAAAATATTTTACAATCCTGCTGCCTGAGAATGAAATTTTCAGGAAGGAGTTCATGTATTGTGATTTACCTCTGAATTGCCTTGGCATAGTTAGTTACCAATGAAATTAGGAGCAAGAGCTCAATCATTCACAGGTTTATGCATGAAACTTTAATTTGTCTTGGTAAGATCAAGAAAGCCATATATTTTCTTATGATAACACCTTGTACTATTGTTGATGATAGTGTACAAGTTTGGATGCACTGGTTTCTATTTTTTTTTTACAAATCCCAAGACTAGAGTCTATGGGAAGAAAAGCTTAGATGTGCAAGATTCAATGCAAAAAACTCCAAACACAGATACAAAAAACATGACCCCCCCAGACTTATCTCAAAAAATCTCGTGTTCTAAATGTTTTGGACTTTTTTTCGCATCTATGAATAGGAGGGGAATTCAGTTTGATTTATGATCTTTGGCTGAATTTCTATTTCCCATGAGGGCTGAAAAGTCCCTGCTCATGGTCTAGGCAATGATACAAGATGAAATGTTGGTATGAGAGACACTGTGCACAGAGAACTGGGAGCAGGTACTGGCCTGGCTATACCAGAACTTACTTGCACAGAGAATTCCTGGTGCACAATGTCTTCTTGCTGAGCCCTAGGGCAAAGACCTCAGTAAAAATAGTGATAACAGATGTAAGCTGTCTGATAGACTACTATAAGAGCTGGTCTTGTACATGGAACAAATAATGTACCTGCTTTATTTTCTAGGTCAGTTGTAGCATTCCCTTCTCTTTTCTTTTGTTTATCATTAAAAGAAATAAAATAACATCAGCATAGCTAATGCACCTACTTTGTTTTGCCCTTTCTATTGAGGTGTTACATTGGGTCCTTCCTTTATTAACACTTTGGAAAAGGAAGACTGAGACACAGGGAAGGGGGAGAAATGTCTCTCCTGCTGGAAGATTAAAAAAGAGCAAATGTGCAACTCAATGATTTCTTTCCACATAGATCATATTTCCTGGCTAATGCAATGGAAAATATTGTTGCTACATTAGTCTATTTATTGGATATATTTCTTCATTCATGTTTCTGTGAAATTTGTGTACTTACATACACTATATATAATGAATTGTCAGATTATCAGATCGTCACTAGGAAATGGCTTGATGTAGAATGCACCAAATTATTTATTCACACTGATGATGTTTATTCTTTATGCCCAGTACTCCTCCTCCATCTTTTAATCTGTATTATTGAATTATTGTATAACATTTGTACTGTCTTTAACATGTTCATTATTAAAAAATCAATGAACTTTAATAAAATTGATTTTTCAAATACAGCCTACAGAGTATTCTGTAAGAATTATACCTTGTCTTCAGATTTTTTTTTCACACTGCTTGGCCAGGAATAATGTTTGGATTTTTTTTTTTAATAAATAAATGTTTTAATTAATAAGGAGAGCTAAGAAACCACCTCCCTTGATTTGCTCAACACCATCTGCTAGGTGTTGCAGTCCAGGATGTGGTTTCTGGCTCAGGATGTCCATTTCTGAAGTATGAAAGCATGTGAAGCATGGTCTGAAGTATGTCCCGCTGGTCAAGTTCAGCTTGCTATGCACTCTGGTCCCAGTGCCTTCCCAGCAGAGATATATTCCCACCTGCTTGTAGGGGTAAAGACCCCAGCTCGTGCTGCTCTTTGGGATTATCCCAGTTACTGGACTTTGTATTCAGCCCTGCTAAACTTTTGTGATTCTTGCTGACCCAGCTTTTCACGCCTGTCAAAATCTCTCTGTATGGGCACTCTTCCTTCTGACTAAATCACTTCAGCTAGTTTAATGTCATGCACAAACTTGATGATGATGCATTCAATCCTGTGATCCATATAGTCAAGAAAGATATTGAACAGTATTGAGCCCTGAACAAACCAGTCATGGGTGGCTGCCAGTTCAACTTCATCCACCTCCTTGTGCTCAACAGTATAGGCCATTTTGCTCCAATTTTGGTCCATCTGTGCAGTCCATTTCTTAACCAAATTGTCAGAAGGGATGTTGTACGAGACTGTGCCAAAATGATTTACTAAAGTCAAAGAAGTAAATTCACAGCTCTCTTATAATCCAATGAACAAACTATTTCATCATTGAAAGCAATCAGGTTGGTCAAACTCAATTTGCCTTTGTTAAATCTGTGTTGGCTTTTGCCAACAAATCTGCCACATATGAATGTAAACCCATACTGCTCAGCAGTCAGCCTGTCTACAGACAGCAGTGGTGCTTCCAGCAGGGTGAAAGGCTGTGGTTCTCACTCTGTGGACAACAGATATAATAAAAATATTGGTGATGGCATCAAGGATTCTTTCAAAACACCACATAATCATATATATCATATGACTTTTTTTAAACTCTAAATTACAGTTCTTCACTTCCACTGAAGTGGGTGGGGAAATAATTTAGCTTTATTCTGTATCTCAATTTCTTTCATACTCCTGAGAATTTTCTTAGAATTCTAGAGAAGTTTCTTGCCTTTTGATCTTAACCCTCAATTTTTGAGGCAGAAATTAAGGTTTTAGAATTACTTTTGAAATATTGCTCAACACTATGATCACAAATTGTAAAAGTTTTTATAAGCTTTAAAAAAATAAAGAGCAAAAAGGATTCACTTAGTTAAAAAGTAGTTAGTAAAGCAACATCATGCCATGTTTTGCATAGTATTTTAGAACATAACTGTATTTTAGACCATTCCTATAGCACTCCATGTCCAAGCCAGCATGTTCTTTGGGAATTAATCTCTTTGTTCTGATGTGTATGTCCTTAGATTTTTAATTGTGAGCAAATATAATTCATTATGTTCAAATAGAGGTAACTTAATATATAAAGCTCAGACTCTTGATCCTTGTGTGCCAGGCAACCAACTCTCTAAGTTACATTCCATATTTTTCAAATAGCAGTTGAATTCTGTGAATATTAATATAATTCATGAGTGATGGACTACTAAATATGGTGGCAGTTATACACTGTGATTAAGTAATCATTGAAATTCAGATAAAAGAATAAAATTCAGTACTAACATAAAACTCATTTTGATTAATATCCTTAGCATTAAGAATACATAAACTGTCCTTTCAAAATTGTGTGTATCACCCAATTGTAGGGAAATACTGGTACAGTAGGTTATTTTAGCTTTTTCATCATGGCTAGTTAACAGCTTGATCCATCTGTTGACCTGCAGGACATCATAAAGCAGATGCAAAATAAATTAATTTTTAACTGATCTTAATGGGGGTAGATACCAAAATATACCACTAAAACCAGAAATATTTGGAAGAATTTCATGTTTTTCTTCATTGCATTTCTATTTTCAGGTATTTTATTTTTGTGTAGAGCATGAGCCTCTATTACAATTTATTGTAATATGTTCGTTTAATTCATAAGTTATATTTATTAAAAATACTACATGTAATTGATATATATATTTATATATATGAGGAAAAATCACTTAAATGACAAAAAAGCTTTTTTTTTTTTTGTGAGACTCTTCTGTCTGCCATTTAGACAAAAAGAACATCTACTAGTAAAACTGGATGAGGAGACAGATCATTCAGAAGGAACCAGAACAGCTAATCTAGGCCAACAAGACTACAGAAATAGAAACAGTTCAGTCTGCAAGATGCAAACCATGTAAGATTCAACTGGTTTCAAATATTATAAGGTCAGTTGTCTTTCCTGTTAATACATAGAAATTTTGACCTGCATCTAGACAATGCAGTCATCCACTGAGCATGCTACCTTCCC
>WAAE01025114.1:0-25877 GCA_013400495.1 Nicator chloris
GTTGTTTTGGATGGATTTAACTATCTTCTATTTGCACAATAAGAGAAGCCAAATTTTTTGCTTGGCACAAAACATTCTAACTTTTGTAATGCTTCTCTATTTCAGAGATGTGAAACACATGCTTCTGAAACTAGTAGAACTGCGATCTAGTAACTGGGGTAGAGTTCATGGAACAACTCCACATGCAGAAGCTACCCCTGAAAATGACCCAAACTATTTTATGGTAAGAATATACGGACATTTCAGTTCCTTAATTTCATGTGAATTTGGTTTGATTCATAGACAATTGCATTACTCAAAACTACAAACCTCTTTCTGAATACATAAAACTTTCTGTATTGCTTTATTTTTAGAATGAACCAACATTTTACACTTCTGATGGTGTTCCTTTCACTGCAGCAGACCCAGGTATGGCATAAGTTTAGCTTACTTGACTTCTCAATCTTCTTTAAAATGTTGTAATTAAGTTTATGGCCTATTGAAGTACATAAAATGTTATTCTTCAAGACTCAAAAAACCTATGCAACTTAAAAGACAAAATTCTACGTGAATTCCTGGTTTGGTGGAGCACATGATTTATTTTGTTAAAGAAGGTAGACATTTGAAATGGAGAATGTGCATTTGAGTTCATAAAAGTCAGAAGACCTTGTTCAGTAGTCCACAGCATTTTGTCTTTCCAAATACCCAGAAATATTCAAGTATTCTGTTGTTTGTCCATTATAAGTATCAAAATCAAATAAAAATCCATGGTTTCTTTATCTGTAATCTGAGCACGTGGCATAACATCACTTGAGGTAAAGACATCTGTCACTACCTTTACAGTTCTATGGGAAGTTGGGAATCATTCTTAGACATCCATTCATGTCCTGAGAAAACACTGCAGAAGGAGCTTTACCTGTTAATATGTTTCCTACCTTTTATAGATTCATTAACCAGCCAATTTTCAAACTTTATATATTTCTGTTAATTTAGAGGACTAGTCTTACATGTTAGTTACTCAGTCTCATTTTTACTTTGCCAGATTATCAAGAAAAATACCAAGAGCTGCTTGAAAGAGAGGATTTGTTTCCATATTATGAAGAAAATGGAGCAGAGTTGTCAGGACCTGGAGAGCTGTATGTTTTCTTTTTTAGTGATGTATTTTTTTAATAATAGTTACTTTTACTGTGATGCTGTGATAGTGCAGACTTAGGATTCCAATGTTGACAAAAAACCTAAATAATGTAATTGTTACTTAGTTCTACAGTGGATGTATTTCTTTGGGTTTAAATTGGTTTTTAATCACACAAGTTTGAAACCTATTTCATGTTTATTCTACTGAGTATGGTAATTACAGGCTTCCACGTTTAAAAAAAAATTGCAAGCAAAATGAAGCATCAAGCCTTCAAGTGTTTGTAGTGAGGCAACCTAAATTTGTCTGACTGATATGCGTGAACATCCCAGCAGGACACAATCACCGAATTGCCAGTGTCTTTCAAACGGAGAAAGTGTTGACTTTCTCTCCTCAGCCTAAGTACTATTAGAGGGCTAATAGAGGGCTACTCAGTATTCTTAGAGAGCGAGAAAAGCAACCTAATGGCAAAAGGGGGAGCAATAGGTAAGAATATAGTCTGACTTCTTGGCACTGGTTGATAATAAAGAAATATGTAAAATAAGTAGAAGAAATATGGTCTAAAATAAATTGTTCTGAGCTTTATGCTCACAAAGAAGGACGTTCAGACATGGTTTGACACACAAGAACATTTTCAGTGTTGTTTTTATGCGTGATAAGAGTGCAGGCCTGGATCACTACCTTTTTAGTAAATGAGAAAACTTTCAGTTTGTACATAGCTGAGGGGAATGTCAAGAACTTTGGAAGATATACTAGAGATGTCATCAGAAATATACAAGCTCATACTGAAGGGGAAAAAACCACCCATGTGAACTTCTGCTTAGAAGAAAAATGCAGATTGGAGACAGCAGTTAAAAACCACAGCAAATCCTAAGTGTGACATGTGGTACACTCTGAATCAACCTTCAAGCAAGGTGACTGTAACCTTCTTTGTTGAGGGCTTAAGAAAAGCTTAGACAAATCTATCCTGATCCTCTATCAGCTATTTCTCATGACTGACATCAGGGAGGAGGGTTCTGTGTGAGGGCTTTTCTGAAAGCTACACATCTACAAGAACAAAGGAGCAAATGAGAAATATGTAGACTGCTTCCTCAATGCACAACACTTTGAAGCAAAAAAACTTTTCTTACACATTTTCTATGGCCTTCTTTTACATATCAATAAACAGGAATGCAGGGTTTCTATATTAATGTATTCTGTCTTTCAACTAGGATGTTGACCAATTAAAATGACATTAATATGGTAGTAATTACGTGTTTTTGTAAATGGATCATTACAGATGCATTATTAACTTTTGGGAAGCTTGGATTGCATGATTGCATTTTCTGTCATCTTGGAAACTCTTTCTGTCTTTTAAACTGGGCAGCATAAGATGATCTAAAAAGGTGGCAAACACTGTAGGTATTTGCACATATCTGTGTGCATTCAGGTTTCTGTTTATTTGTTTTCCTAGTAACCATTATTTTTTCCTTTTCATCCCCTTTAAGAAAATGTCATAAATAACAGTCATTTATAAAGCTTTGTTTTATTCTTGACATCTACACAAATTCTAAAAATCTGTCAGCTCTGAAAATCTGTATGTAAACTTAACACCTTTGGTGATTTTTTTTTTTCCCCTCAGGTATTTTGATGAGATTGATGATGAGATGGATCCAGAAATTGAAGAAGCATATGAAAAATTCTGTCTAGAATCAGAACATAAGAGAAAACAGTGAGATGTTATGTATTAATATTAGTTTATTTAACCACTTTAGGTATGTTTAGAGTGAAGGGGGACACAAAACATTTGTACCAAATGAGAAACTTGCGTTTCTCAGAGTACTAATGTTACACAATTTCCATTTTGTTTAACAGAATCTGCCAAAAATTGTAAACTTATGCCCTGTAACTTAAAATGTTGTGTATATATCATAGTTTATTTTGTGAAAAATGTTTTTTGAACAATGTTTTGGCTGCAATAAAAATTATTTAAAAGTTATAATTGAAATTAAAATTTAATGGGGAACTGTCCCTTAAAACTTCCCTTGAGGAAGAAAGGGAAAGAATAATGAATTTGCTTGCTTGTTTGCTTTAGTATATATTGGGATTTACTCATCCTGTTTACCATATACAATATATCTTGCATTTACTTCCTCCACTTCCCCCAAGAACAGTATGATCCAAATAAGAAAGAAATTTTTGTTTCTGTATATCACAATCATGAAAAGTGGCTTGTGAAAGATTTGTGTATGAGTTTTTGTTTTGTTCATTTCCTTTTTCTTCTTTCAAAACACACATGGGTGAGGTCTAGACTTTTCTTTTTTCCTGGAATAAATATGTTACATGTTGATATGTGAAAAAGCAAGCAGTATTTTGGAAGTGAGGTGCTTTCAAGATCTTTGGTTCAGATAAGCTTATTTTCAAATCTACAAGAAAAAGCTATTCTGTAATTTGTTGTGTTCTTCAAGGCAATAGTAATACAGTTATGTTCTAAACCATGCCTCTCAAGAGTATGTGCAGTGCTTTTTTTTCTAGTAATGTATCTAACATGTCTAACCTTTTGCAACCTTGTAACTTTCTTTTATTCTTCTAATTTTATGTAGTTTGATTTAATTTTGTAGTTGGAGTAAACTCATATATTTCATAAATATTAACATTCTGAAGCCAACTGCTCTTTTTTTGACTCCATATAATCATGTTAGTTTTCCTAGGATATTCCATTGTTGTTGCCAAACTCAGTTGAACTGTTTCCTGTTAGCTGTTGCTGGTTAGACTTGAGTAGAAATCCTTACCAAAAACAAACACAAGTATTTCCCAACAGTTAGCTACTCTAAATAACACGCATTGTAAATATGCATGTAAATAATTCTGATAATATTTCACTGTTATTTGTTTGGTTAAGTTGTGCATCTGCTAGTAGAGTAAGCAGTGACTGTTTTCTGGATGTTTATTTAACATAGTTATTTAGGTTGGAGTTTTGGAAAATAAAATTTAACTAGCTTTATTTTCTTTGGCATATTATCACTACCTTGTCTTCTTGCTTTAAAACAAAACCGATTTTTTAATCTTCTTCTATCTCTCCTTCACTGAGCACCCCTTTCTCTTCTTCAAAATACACAGTTGCAAAGATGATTATCTTTTGATTCTTGCTGGAAAAATAAAATGAATCAATATGCAATATGTTCATAAAGACTGTATTAACATTCTAAAGTTTTTAGACTAAAATTCAGAAACTAGAAATGTGAAAACTAGATGACTTTCAAATACATATTCTCTAAATTGAGAATAATTCTCATACAAAACTTATAATCTAAATACAGGTCAGACTTTCTGCTGGCTTTACAAGCAGATGTCATGTGGAAATTATATTTATTCAGAACTTAAATTCCAAAGGAACAAGCATTCATCTATGCTTTACAGTAAAGTAACAGTGACTCAAAGGGACTGCACTTTACATGTTTTAGTTTTGCATGATTTGTGGTGAGTCGTCTTTTTCTGTAAGGTAGCTGTCAGCTCCAGATGTGCTGTCAGCTTGTGGAAACAGTAATTTTGTGAGTAGATAAACATGCCAAATCATTGGGTAAAAAAAAATTCAGGAACCAGGAATTGTATATATAGAGAGCAGCTCAGGTCAAGTTTGCAATACAAGTTTTTTCCTCCACTGAAAATACTAAAAAAACATAAAGTGAGACTTCTGCTCAAACTAGTGTAGAAGTTTATGTTCTGTACCTATGAACTTTGTAAGTGCTTTCAGTCTTTACTGCATCAGGGGAAAATTGGTTTTAACTCTGTCCTGCTGCGTAAGGAAAACAGGATAATTTTTTAGTAAGTCTTTCCCACTTGTCTTAAATCTCACACAACTACAATACAAGGTAGTGAATGTGAGAGAGCAAAAGAAAGCAGCAGGTTTCTCACTGTCGGGATCTCCTTGTCTGCTGCTTGTCTGCCCACTCTTAATAGCCCATTGCTCTGTGTATGATAGAGATGAGTCATGAGAGGTTTAAAGGTTAATTAACCTGAATTTTAGTATTTACAGATTTCAAATCACTGTGTAAAGTGTTTCTTATCTACAGATTTCTGAACAATGCCTTGCAAATGTACAACCTTTTTAAAATATGTATTTTCTTAATGGCATAATGGTAAATCAGTGAAGGCACAGAAGCATGGAAGGCAAAATTTGGGAGAGATGTGAAGCGAGGTTCTTTAGCACTGGTTCTGAAAAGAAACAGTCTTCACATTTGAATTTGAGCATGAGACCCAAGCTTTGCAGATCAGTAGAAGTATGCATGCTATTTCCTACTCTTGACAAATTAATTGTGATTTAGCAAAAATGTTTGGTGTTTGAAAATCACACTTTGTTTAAAGTAATTTCAAAATGGGCTGCATGAGTTGCTCCTTTGCATGTGCTTTGCTGTTGAGTGATTTTCATGTCCAGAAATGAAGTCAGGTGGTTCTCAGTATTTTCCGTTAAAATCTGCAGAGTTCTTGCTACTGGCCTTTGGCTTTTTTTTTTTTTTTTTTTTTTTTAAACAGGTTAGGTCACTGGGTTTTAACTATTAGGTTTTAGAATAATTAACCACTAGAGAGAAGCAAGACTGGCCCAACCACATCAGGTATCACAGGTATCACAAACTGCACATAGCTAGGATTTTCAGTAGAATAATCCATTGTGGCACTGCATGTAAGTGACAGTCGGTCTGGTTTGTACTAGTTACCTTTGTTCCTCACTGAGACATTACTTCCTCATCATATTCTGCCTTTCCTTCCTTCTACACACAACTTATTGAATTACTGACAGTTCAAGTATGCAACTTCTCTCTGAATTATAGTTCTAATCATCTAGTTAATGCCTGTGGATCATTAAATGATACAGAAACAGAAAATGACGTGCCAACCAAAACTCAGGGAAGATACTACACTGTACCCTGAACTGCTGATTTGCCACTTCTACTCCAGCCTGTGTGACTTACTTCCACAGTTCTATGCTGAGGGTTCCAACCAGAGCAGGGAGATTGCCAGTAAAATACAATGCATCATCCATAAATAATAGTATTCATAAGTCATTCATAATCCCAATATATACTTTGGAACTTGCTTCAGGCAAGTACTGAACATAATAAGACTCATTAAAAAGGGGTATTGTGAATAGAACCAGGTTATTTTGATGCATGGCTGTGTCAGCAGCCACTTGACTGGATGTTGATCTACCCTCTGCTGAGAAAACAGCTGTGGAGAATGGAAAGTTGTTGGATGCACTCAGTCCATGATTGCACTGATCTGAGAAACCTGTACTTCCCTAAGCAGGTAAGGGACGATCGTGGCAGTTGAGACCACATGGACTAGTGCAGATCTTCAGCTGCATTTGCTAAGTGCTGGGAGTGGGGGTTGGTAATAATTGTCACTTAGCTGTGAACTGTCAATCAACTTAAAACAGCTTTGATTAAACTGTAAGTATTGGTGGGGGGTGGAGGGTGTATATAATTGTCTGAAAAAGGCAACTAGGCATCATATTAAAATAGTCCTTTGGCATCTTAGTCTTTCTCTCTGTTCAGATAGGGCTTCTACTTCCCAGTTATAGGTACAGAGCCGTGTGTTGGCTCATTCTGCCTTGTGAGTGAATGAAAAGGAGCTGTCACCAGAGAATCATTTATCAGTAATGTGTCTCTGGGCTGTCTTGTAGATGGGCTGTCTGCAACCTTGTTTTCCAGAGGTGCTGCTGCGGGGAGGTGAGGAACGAATGCCCAGTTGCTGAGCTATGGGCTTGCTGGATAGGAATGCGGGAGAGGCAGTTCTGTGAGGAGCCCTGCTCTTCACGAGGCGTCTCTTGAAAAGGCACAGTTACAGGTGAGCGGGGGGGAGACCTTTGGAGTGCTTTTATTTTCAGAGCAGCAAAAAAAGAGGCCCCCGTTTTCAGCAAACAAAACTTATTTTAAAACTTATTTAAAAAAAAAAAAAAGTGTAGAGACAGCGTGTGCAGTTCCCTCAAGCTTATTTTACAGATGTGTGTATCAGATGCGCTCACCTTCCGTGAGAGAGCAGGAAGACCCGGTTACCTCACCGACGTATTGAGCTGGAGAAGAGCTCGAGCGCAGGTCGGGAGCAGCTCAGGAGAAGCTTAGGCGGAGCTCCTGGGGAGCTCGGAAGGGAGTTCGTGGGGAGCTCGGGAGGGAGTTCGGGCGGAGCTCGGTTAGAGCTCGGCAGGAGCTCGGGGGCGGGGCTCCGGCGGGAGTTCAGAGGGAGCTCCGGCAGGAATTCCGGCAGGAGTTCGGGCGCTCGCCCCGCCCCCAGTTCCCGCCGTACGGCAGCGCGGCCGCCTCTGCCGCTTCAGCCGCCTCGGCCCTAGCGCCGCCTGCGGTTCTGGCTCTGGTCTCGGCCTCGATGGAGGCGGAAAGGCTGATGGTGCTGTTCGGGGACGACTCGGTGGAGGTGCACTACGCAGGGGGGTCTCGCTTGCTGCTGTCTCCTTGCGGCTCCGAGTATCTGTACGAAGCGGCGCTCCCCGCGGCCGCCCACCCGCTCCAGCCGGCGGAGACCACCCGGCAGCGGGTCGCCTTCGTCGTCAGTGCCTACCGGGTATGCTGTGGGCAGTGCCTTTGGGGATGGGAGCTGTCCCTTGTCCCTGCGCCGTCCCGGGGAGCATCCCCTAGGCAGTGCCAAGGTTGCCTCTCTGCTTGGATCACGGCCCCAACAGGAGTTCTTGTTTCTCTCTGTAAAAAAAAAGGAGGGGTTTTAATAGCCTCAGCTCCTCAAAACGTATGAAATCAGCATAAAATTTTATCACTGCATGTAAAGAAATTAATAAGTAAAAAATCGTAATAGGGTTTGTTTTTCTCTGCACTTCAACAGGAACAACTTCTACGAGCACTAGATTTCAGGAATGCCTTTTCTTCTCGCCCATATTTGCCTTCACATGTTATACCTCCAGAAAGAAAAAAGGTGGGATTACACATTACACGTGTAGTGCTTTTGTAAAACAAACTTCTCTAGCGTATTTAATATAATTTCACATGCATGTGCATGAGTACAGGCCATGGAGATTTATCTTGGCTAATGGAGCTGTCTTTCTTAAATTACTGCCTTTCTAAATTACAGTTTTAACTGTTACTTACACCTCTGTTAATGCATTTTCTTTGTAGAAAGAAACTCTACAGTTTATTCCTAGCAAGGGTAAAACCTTGGCTTTTGTACAGTATTACATTTTAGCAGTAGAAAGTTTTCAGGGAGGTCACAGTGCAACAAGGTGGTGTTTTCCGAGGCTCTCAGATCTCCCCACTGCTTCAGAATGCTGAAGGATAACTTTCCTAGGCCATAGCAAGGACTTTACCATGTTGGTTGGCTTCTATTCCACACCCCTTTTTTGTTGCTTTGGTTTCCTCCCCCTCAGTTTCAGAAAAACTCATGCTTTTGTTAAAGCCCAAATAGTCTTTTTAGAACTCCTGAGATTGCTCTTCTCCAACAATTTACTGTCACTTTATTGTTCTGTGGCCTGTTATCAAACAGTGCCCATGTTTTCAAGGCCCTTGATGTTTCCCACGCTCCAGCAGTCCACCAGAAAAAAAGTAAGAGTTACTAAGCTTCAGCTCTCATAACAAATTGTTGAGGAACCTGACAGGCTGGCCCGGGGCCTTGCAGAGTTAACCTGAGGCCTGAGGCCTGTTACTACCAGTGACAACACTTTCATGGGCATAAAAACACTTAGACTGCGTTAATTGCCTTATGCTTGAGTTCAAAACAACCTATTCCTCTGGTGTGTTTAGGCTCTCTTTTGGCCACTCCAAGCACCCACATGTCTAGACAGCTCCATGAAGGGGATCTTGTCAGTGGTCTGGCCTGTTCAGACCTGCATCTAGGGTTCAAAATGCAGGCTAACTGTGAATATATATTCAGTGGTATCACTATATGTTGTTTGCTCTTGTTCCATTCCTAGAACTTTCAAACATTTCATACTGATTAAACTGCTGGTGAGCACTGAGTGTGTTTTCATGGTACTGAGAATCACAACACCAGGATCCTGGTTGGTGGCAGTCAGCTCGGAGTCCATCCTCCTATACAGAAATATATATATATAACTATATATAGTTAGGATTGCCTTTCCCCATTGAGATCACATTGTTTATCTCAACTAAGTTTTACCTGCAGCCTTGTTGTCTGGTATTGATTATTTTTTGGTGTCCTTTTGTAATTCTTTACCAAATTCACTGGTAATTGCTGTGAACAAGATAATTTGGCCATTCTCTCCCTTGTTTCTGAAGAAGCTATTGGAAACACAAATATGTGGTACCTTACTAATTTATGGCTGGACTAACTAAAACATTATTGCTAGACAGAACTCTCCTAGTACAGGAGGAAGCAGATATGAAGATTAGATGTTTTGCTTCTTCTGAGTTCATACACGTAGATAAATACAGAGCAACATTTCTTGCCATACATCACCTTGCAGAAGGACTGAATTAATTTAAATGTAAATGCTCCATTGTAGTTTCTGGGAGGCAGGTTCATTTTTATCTTGCTGGACTTGCCAATTCTTTTTCTTGTATTAGGTTCTTCTCAGTGATATCTTAAAAATTAAATGGCCTGACCCTGCAACAGCTGATCTGACAAGATGTTTAGACAATGGCAGTGTGAAGATCTCATCTGTAGATGGCTATGCTCACCTTTACTTGTCAGAATTGCAGCAAGAATTTACAGTGGAGTTCTTATGCAAAGTCAGCCAGTCACCTGCAGCATCCTCATGCTCCTCTGAAAAGAACAGCAACTATCAAAGTGGAGATCAGTGTGGAAAACCAAGTAAAAATTCTGCTGCAGAAGTCTCATCACAACAAAGAAGAATAGAGAATAGGAATAAATGTGGTTGTGCTGAAGGTAAATACAGGGAACCAACCAAACCACAGGACCAAAGAGATAGAGTCCCTTTGTTCCACACAAATTGTTCTTCTGAATACACATGGGTTACACAACGTTGGACTGTTTCCTTGTGCCCAGAAGAATGGAAATACCCTTTGTCTTTGGCACTAAAATGCTGTAACTTACATACTGTGGAAAATGTAATGAAGACATATGAGAAAAGCAGCTGTACAGCTGTTGAAGGTGATGTTTTAGCAGACCCTGAAACACATGAAACAGTTTCTTGTTTACCTACAGCTTTGCCACTCAGCTGCAGAGCCCCACACCTACACAGGTAATTTAAACTGTTTGCTTTGTAGTTGTTAACATATGCTTTACAATTCTGCAGTTTGGATCTTCAACTTCTACCAACATATTTGAATCCTAGCTATAAAAAAAAAAAATTTTAAATTACTATCAGTTGTGGCTTTTTTAGGAATTTCTTGAATCGTGACATTGTAAAACCACCATTATGTAACCTATTGTAATGAAACTATAGTAATTAGTTCAGATTTAAAAAAAATATTTTCTGACATGCTGTATGGATATGTAAATGAAAAAGAGAATATTGAAAAAAACCAATACAAAACAGGTTTTGTATTGGAGTGGGTTGGTTTTTCCTCTTCAGTTTTGAAAAGATAATATTTCTGAGGTGTGCCAGTGCCATATGTTGTCTGTCAGCATCACCAAAAATACAAAAACATTTGCAGGATTGAGAAATTTAATTTGTTAACTAAAGTGGATCACTACGGAATTGGAGGACTCTGAAAATATGTCTCCCTTTATCTTTTGAGTAAGTGTGCATGTATCAGTTCTGGTTACCGAAATAGTTACAAGCAAACACACACATGAACAACCAATATATGGACTTAGTGAGGCTTTCATTGTATTTTACACACACAGGTGGACATTCTGTGACTTCTTTCAGAATGAAGATATGGAGAAGTATTCATTCCCTCAGCTAATTCAAGTTGTGTGGTGCCAGGGTGTTTTCTACAGGTATGTAGGGGATCATTTGTGTTATCTGGAAGACTGTATTTGTATGGGAATTAAAATCCAAGAGGAAATGTCTTACTTTGTCCCTTTCTCACTCTGAGAAGTGGAATACAATCTTCATGTCAGAGTCTCTTTGTTTCTGCTGTTTGTTCATTGGACTTCATGTTTCCTAGCACAGTGTACTATCAGGTCTGAATCTGAAATCATGTTTAAGTGATCTGATTATCTGATTTCTTAAAGGTTTACCTGACAGCTGGAGATCTCACAGATTTCACTTACAATAATGGTACTTGGTTTCTTTGCAAATTAGTTTTCTCCTTTTGCTGCTGACGATTACCTAGTTTAGATATGTTTGTCTTGGTGACCTACATAATTCACATGTGTGAAAAACGAGGTTCACTTTCCTGGTAAAATTTAAAGAGTTTAATAAAAAGACATTAAGAGACAGAAAGCAAGCACAAGGTTAATACGGTCGACCTGGTACCTTGGCCGACCGGGTGTCTTGGCACTGAGCCAAGAGCACACCTGGATACCTCTGAGGGATCCTTTAAATACATTTTCTGTTCCATCTGCCTGNTTCAGCTGTGGATTTTCCTGGCAAGTCACCTTGTCCATATGGTTAACAACAAAAAAAACCAAAATACCAAAACAAAACAAAAAAACCAAGCAAACAAACAAAAGGAAAACAAAAGGGAGAAAACTAAACCAAAAGAACAACAAGATTTTCAAATTGAAATAGCTACAACTGCTATTAGCACCTAAAAGTATTTGGTAAAAGCATCACTGCTGTTTAAACCTTTAATCGTTCTGCTGAGTGTTCTTCATTTTTCCTCAGAGTAATTCCTAAATTTTCATCTCAACTAAATAAAATGTTTAGCAGCACTTCAGAGTTTTTTCAGAGCTTTTTTTCTCAGTTAAGACCTTCAGATTGTTCAGGAATTGTTCAGTCTGGTAGTTTTCTGTGTACACTAGGTCTGGCTGGTCTATTAAGAAAATTGAATTTTTCTTTTCAGGATCACTATGTTTTGTGGTCAGTGGAATGAGCAGCTCTTGAGAGGTGTTTACCTTGACACAAAAAAAGCTTTCCTCAGCTCATTTAAATCCCACCCCCATGCACATGTGCAAACAAAGAGCCTAGTAATGTTAATATTCTGTGTTAAAAGAGATTATTGGTACATTCTGCTGTTTGTGAAACAGTAGAATTTTTTGACATGTGAGTTGGTGAAAATGTGTCTCTGCTTATTGTTTTCTTCAGGTTTAATAATATGTTTTGCTTGTCCAGTGACAGAGCGTTTTAAATACTTGCTAAAAATCTTATTATTTTTCTTAGATTTATCCATGGTAGGACAAACATCACAGAAATTTATCCTGGTGATGACTCATTTTTCAAGTCAGAGGGAGCATTTTTGGGAAAATATTTCATACATTATGCAATCCAAAAAGGAACAAAAAAGGTACAAAACTATTTTAAAACTAAAACTATTTAAAAGGATGTTCCAAATTCCTTCAAGTTATCAGCTTCCTTAAGACATTTGGCTCTGCAGTATGTAGTGAAATCCCTACACTATAATGGTAATTACTGTAATACTTCAGTCGAACCATCACACAAAAAGATGAGATTTTTCCTTCTGTTTCAGAAGGTACTTTTGTAAATTTTACACAATAAGAAAATTCTTCTTCATTGTAACATTTATTTTATCAAACTCAAGAGTGAGATTCTACAACAACCATTTCTCACTAAATAGGAAATTTAGTCTTGAAGCTAATGTATTGATTAGAGTTTAATCTCTGTACTTGGAACTGCTTTGTACTGTATGAAGACAGAACCTAGAAGATGCAGGTTTTGTTCTGACTTTGCTGCGGGCCAGTGGTTCAGTGCTGGAAAAAGGATTTTGCCTCTGTGTCTGTCTGTTAAGTTCCCCCAGAGGAGAGGTCCTCTCAAGTGCTAATGCAGCGCCTTGTGTTTTTAAAGCAGAATTAAGGATCAGATTTGCATTCTTGGAACCCGGCCTTTAACTTGTAGTCACAAATTGCCACTCAGTAATGACCTGTGGTCTACTGTCTGACAAGAGAACTTCCTGGTTCTTACTGAGCGTAAAGAAACTGAATATTTGAATATTTCTTCACACAGACATAGGCTTAGGGATACACTTTTCAATGAGATATTTGTCTGTGTTCTGTGGCAGATTTAAATGTGATTATAGTTGGCTTCTGGGAGGTTAGAAATTTCATATCTTGCTCTTAATTCTGTTTTCATGCTACGGTACCTGTAACTAACTCATCTTCTTCCTGCTCTTTACTCAGGTGGAAGAAAAAATGTATTCAGTGAGCAGCCTACCTCCAGATGTGCCAGGACATCCATACTCCATATCCTCTGTTATTACTCAGGCAACCAAGTAACTTTACCTTTGTTACATTAATTGTGCTGACTTAGAAAGGATAGGAGTTAAAATTATACAAAACACTTATTATTTTAATTATAAAAATTAAAGGAAGTTATCTTAGCACTGAGGACATATTTAAACTTATAAAACAAAATCTGCAAGTGCTTGGAAGACGTAATGGGAACTAAATGCTTAATACTTTGGGTTTTTTTCTCTCCTCAGAATTCTTCAGTACTGCTGCAAAACAAAACTGTCATTAAGTCATAATTATTATCTCTGCTGCTGGAAAGTGGTATGTAGCTGAAAATTTATAAATCTTGCAGTGTTATAAGGATGATTATAAAGGCTACAGGGAACAGGACTTAATCTAGATGGAAAAATGGTGAGTGTATCCTGACAGATTGGAAGGCAGATATTTGAGAACCAAAAGCATGCATTTAAAAGTTATATTTAAGAAGCAATTACATGATGAAGAGAGCTGGTTGTGCTCTGGAAAAACAAGTGAATTAAAAATCTGGAACAGATATAGACAGTTTTAATAATGTAAATAGCCTTTCTTGAAGTTTTTAATGTATTTGTTTGGTTCTAGGTATCTGAGACTGATGGACGAGAAATGTTGCCAGTTTTGCTGCATGAAAAGGTTATTCCTAGCATAGGAAAACTGATTGTGTACTCAGATCATAAAGTCCATGCTGTTTTTTGGGATAGGATGACCGTGACTATGGTTTGGGATTTCAACTCTTCCTGTAGTGAGATCCAGGTAACAAGTGACTTAGGGGAAGGACTATTCCTAAAACTTTCCATGAAAAAATGTTACTAGGAAACAAATGAGAATACCAAACAAAAGTTCTGATGCCAATAAAATACAAAAACAAAAAAAAGAATTGAAAAGTCTACAGGTTTGGAGACATTTTTACACATTTTTAGAAATAATTTATTCTTAAATAGCGCAAAGCAAGAGTTGGGGCTTTGCCAGGTGTTTTTACCCCTGCATTTGTCATAACAGACTATAGCAGATTCTATCCCTAGCAAAACACAGAGTTGCATGATGTTTAACTGGATTGTTCATAGATATTTCATTCTTAAATTGGCATATTATACTTGCTTTCTTCGAACTGCAGCAGAAAATTAATATTTGTGGGTTTTTTCTTCTAAGATAAATGAAGATGTAGGCTGGTGTAAGTTAACTACTCCTGATGGGCTACAGCAGCTAATACCAATAAGTAATCCTGGAGTCTATGAAAGGTAATTTAAATAAATAGTTTAATTTAAACAATTTAAATATAAAAATTATTCTCTATAAATCCTCTTATATGAAGAAACAGTACTTACTGACAATATACTGGTAGGGATGGACCAAATGTAATGATAAAAGCTCCATCTTACTTCTGGCAAAGATTCAAGACCTCTGTGATTCAGGGCCACTGCAAGCTGCAATTCCATTACAACTGTTATGGCAATGTCTTTTTAGAAAAATAACTAGAGCTGCAACTTGGCATTTACTTCAGTGGATAAAAAAAAAAAAAAACATAAACATTTGTCCTACATAGAACTGATATATAGAACTAAACAGCACTTTATTCAATTTTTGCTTTATTACAGATACTGACCTCTGCCTGCAGATCGCTTTTTCTAATCTGCTTGCTCTAATTGCAGCCTCATTATGGGAATCATCAGAAGTTTTCTATGCTGCATTTTAGGAAGCTGATATTCACAAACAAAAATTAACACTTGTACGCTTTTCCTTGCAAATCATACAGCTTTGTTATAATTTATTATATAACTGTATAGATCAAAATATGAAGAAGATTCTAGACAAAAAATGGCAAGGCAAGCTAAGAGAAAAAGCTGGATTTTGAATCATAGCTTCTTTCCGATTCAGATGTATTCCTTAGTGCCTTCAGTTTCTTTTTCAAAAATGGAATTTGTTTCTCACATAAATAACTACTTTTTTTAATTTTCGTATTTACACAGGTACATCAGAACAGCAATAGAATGGTGCAGAAGTTTGAATGAAAGGAAAGAGATTGCTGAATATACTGCACACTCTGTAACTGAAGAAAATTGGTATTCATCTTTATCCCAAATAATTGACTATAAATAATGTTGAAACAAAACTCAAAAATATTACAAACTTTGAATTTTATATCTTGTATTTCCTAATTGTTAAAACTGAAAATTTATTTTAAAAGTCCATTTATTTTGTATATGGTTTCATATTTTTCATTCAGTGTTTAAAATGTTCAGTGACTTTCAGGTGAAGGTTGTTTCATTCCACTTTGCCTGTCTTACTTAAAAATTAGAATTATGGCGACTTTGTCAAAGGACAATTAATATTACAAAGATAGTGTCTTGCAGTGAAAAGAAAATATACCAGACTAAGAAAGATGGCTTTTAACAGAACAGCAAGCAGTCCAAAACAGTACTTTGAATTTGGCCTTTTTAATACATGCTACTGACCAAAAATCTACTGACATCATCAACAAATATACTGGGATATTAAAAATGTGCTAATTTAAATCAATTGCAGTTGTACTTGTTACTTAAATTATAGCAGATTCAGCTGATATATTTTAGAGCTGATGAAATTAAAATTCTATCTATATGTGTACTTACAGCAAAGAGACTATTCTTAGAGCAGAGATCAAATTTTTGGAAACACGAATTATTGACAAATGTCAGCCATTGAATAGTGGTATCAAAGACAGAGAAGATGCTTTTTTTTCCACTTGGATTTTGCTGATCCAATTTTCACTATTGCTGAAAACTTAAAAATTAAAATCTGAAGTAGAAAATATCCTTGAGAACATTTTATGATACTAAATAATTTAATAACCTTTATTTTCTTGGACAGGTCTGCTGATGCTGAGCTTGAAAAAATACAGAGATTTAATTGTATCCTTTTAAAAGCTGTCAAGATTTTTTTCACTTTTCTTTCTGCTGTTTATGTGCATGTTCACATCTGCACTTCAGATCATCAAAGGCTCTCTGTCCTGGTCTTACCTTCTTTTACTGTCTCACTTCTTAGAACAACCTCACTTTCTTATTTATCTTTTTTGTTTTATCACTTATTTTGTGGTAAAGATTTTTTTTAAAAAGACAAAAACAAAGTACAAAACTAAAATTAAAAGGTACCAGAAAACAAAGCCCTTTAATGTCTATTGCATCAGTGTTGCTAAGAGTCATTTGCTGATCTGTTCTTGAAAGAGGAACAACACAGTTGCCTTTGGGCTCATTGTTGCAGTACAGTATCTTTCTGTTTATCAGCTACCTTAGTATTGTTCTATTGTGTTCAGCCAGTTCAAAATGTGCACTGTGCTGAACCTGCTTAAAGCCATTCTATAATTGTCTTTAAGCCAGTGTTCAATTCTATTAGTATGAAAAGTGCATGCTGTTAAACCAAAAACACTCGTTTTCTTTTCATAGTCACTTCTGGATAATTGAAGTCTAAAAGACATTTTTCTATAAATGTTGCAGACGTATTAAGTTATACAGTCTTTTTTTAGCTGTATGTAATTACCATGCTACAAAATGTGAGATTTTGCAAATCAAAATGATGAATACAAATGCAGAGACTAATTTTTCTCTTTAGGAGGAAGAGTCTGACATTTTTTCTTAACAAAGTAACATTAGTTTTATTAGACAATAGCAACATTCTGAAAAGAACATCTGCTGCAAAATGCAATCCATCTGGTATCACTGTCGGAAGAATAGAAAACAGGGCTGATACAGAAGAACTCAGCGAACGTTGCGTCTTAGAGGCTTTGGAAAAAACTTCTAAAGTCATTCAGGATATTGAATCTCTGCTTGCTGCTTCTGGGAAGTGAAGCCCCCGGGCACGTGAAGCCCTATATTCCATGCCGTCGTAACAGCTGTCCCGGCTGTGTCTGAGGAGGCGCTGAGGGGAGAGACAAATGGAGCCAGAGGGACAAGTTGCCGGTATATTCCTGGTGACGTCTGTCAGGTGCTAGTGTAATGTCAATAATAACACAAGTGCTATATTTGGTATATGCAAAGAGAACAGTTGAGATGATGGAGCACTGCTGTATAAACAGATCAGGCCTGACCTGACAGTGCTGCTTTTAATGTATGAATATATGTTTGAATCAATTTGATTGATGGATCACTGCTGAAATGACGAGGGTAGACACGGGAAGTTTTCACTGTAAAAACGTGCTGCTTTTATTCAGATGCTTACACCAAGAAGTCTTAATACCGAATAAAGTGTTTCCCAAATGCTTTCTATAGTGCCTCTCTTTGACTAAGTAAGTACCAATTTCAGGGCAGAAGACAATTCTCTGCTCTGTGGTCTGTCAGTGGCGCACCATGACCGTAGTGACAAAACACTCATCATCGAGTTCTCTCCCAGCACTTAAAGGACCCAAAGCGCCAACACCCAAATCCTGTACTTAATAATCCTGGAAACATTTCTCCCTCACACCCAAGCCCGCTGGCCGCGCCGGCCGGGGATGGGAGGAGACGAGGCGGGTCCGGGTCCCAGCCTGCTCCGCGGCCACGCATGCCTGCTAACCGGCTCCCTCAGGCGGTTTCCAGCGCGCTGCCTGAGGGCTCCCAGCCCGCTCCGGCCGCGATCGGGGCGGCTGAGCCCCATGGGCTGAAGGGCGGATGGCGGCGGCCGCGCTCCAGGTGGGCTCCGGGGCGGGCGGGGCGGGCGGCGGCGGCTCCGGCGCCCCTCACCCCGCCGAGGCGCCGCGCCTCCCGTCACGCTCCTGCTGATCTCGGGTTTCCAGGTTAATTTCCTGCTCGGTTTAATTTAGTTTGTTCTTCAGCGTCTTGGTGAAATCCTACCGCTTCCTTCTGGGCTTTTTCCCGCTCCAACCCCGAAAATGTATTATAATTATCGTGCCCCAATGTATTTGCTAGATCACCACAATACGGCGTTGTAATTATCTCGCCCAAAAATATTTGCATGATCACTCCAATAATGTGTTACAATTATCTGACTCAAAAATGCTGGCACTGTCAGTCCTTCACAGACGGCCTTAGGCCGGGTTCTCCTTTTCCACGAGACTGTACGCTAAAGGTTTGAACACGCTGGTGTCTTAGTTCTGCTTCATGCAGTTTTTAATATAAATTAACATCCAGTATCACATACCGAGGGATTTAGTAGATTATAGAATTGTAAGGGGTTTCAGTCTTTTAACTTCTTGTATAGAATGCATAATTCTATTACTTGGCAGTGTTGTTCGGTTATAGGTTGGACTTGATGATCTCAGGTATCTTGCCCAACCTAATTGATGCTGTAACTTCATGCATTAAATTCCTTTATGTATTTGTGTATCTGATAGCATCGTGCAAAACTGGGGCAAATATTACGCAGAGCAATATTTCTAAGTGGTAATTTTAGCCACTGGCTTTCTGTTTTGCTCGTACACCATGGCCTCTTAGTGTCAGCTGTTTTCCCAAAAGTATATTTACAGTTTTGATTTAAATATCATCTTGTGTCAGTAATTTAAAGTGTCAACTGTGTGTTCATAAAAAATACTTTGGTAATTTCCTTAAATGAAATTAAGCATATCTGCAAAATTCCATTTTAAGACCATAGACAGAGATTATACTTAGTACTTTATCTTGTGTGAAAATGTCATGGGAAACCACAACTCAAAACTGGGTTACTCTATCAGCTGTTGTGTTTTATGTAAAACCAACCTAGAACTTCCCTTCAGGACGTTAACTGGACTGACCACACAGACGTTTTTAAGCATTCTTGTGTGAATTATTCCCCACTTTTCTGTTTTAGCAAGAATGTAAGCTACACAACTGCTTTCTGAGATTTATAGGCTGGGAAAATTGACATTTTATTGTGGTACTTTGTAAAGAGACTGAAAAACATAATTTTTCAGGGAGAAAAAAAGTTGAAGTTCTACATGAAAATTTATAATTTCAGAGATTATTTTGGTTAGCACCAGAGTTTTGTTTTTTCTGGTCTGATCTCCCTCTTGATATGCAGAATATTTCTGGGTAATTCTGCTGTACCTGGGAATGTGAGTTGATTTTTACACAGGTGGCACTCATCTTTGTCTCAAAATGAGGCTGAAACAGAGTGTTTAAAAAGAACAGCTGGACATGGCTCTTGACTGTGGTCAGCTTGAAACCAGTTTTGCATCCTGTTCTTCATTTGTGCTCAAAGAACACTTGCTAATACTACCCGTAGCAAAAGTGTAAGCCTGACACAGAACTGACACAGACCTCTGCTGCTATATGAATTTCTAGATCTCTCTGTATCTATTCCAAAGTCACTAAGTGATGGGGTGGAATTTAAAAAGAGATCCCTGAATGCGATTCATAAATGTTTCATTAGGTGGGATTTCTTCCACAAGAAGAAATCTGTAAAAATGGATTGCTCTATCCGTTGAAATGCAATTATGTAGAAGACTGAAACTGTTCTTTTTGGACTTTGTGTTTTATTATCTTTTAGTTACTATCATGTTTCATTTTTATTTCTGCTCTCCTCTTGGTTTATGGTCTTTTTTCTGCTTGCTTTTACAGAGCTTCAAAGCTTAGCTGAAGTTGCTTTTAGCTCAATTATATTTGTTTACATATTAATTAAATATGTTTCTTCTTTCTGGATTTTATTACTGTTGTTCATATTTCATGTATGCTGTTTTGCCTAATATCAATGCTTACTGGTGCTTTGTTTGTTTTTTTTTAGGATGGAACAAATGGTGTTTGGCATTTCCTGCACTGGACTGAGGAGACTGGATTCAGAAAGCACAGAGGCTCAACACAGGCATAGGCCATAGGTATTTCCTACTGGAGTAATGCACCTGCAGTGGAAAAAAAATGTTCTCCTAGTCCCAGGGGAAGTTTGATTCTGAATACTGGTGTGCTTTTTAAAAGGTATGTTGCTACATCACCTCTTCACAGATTGGATTCTTACACAGCTTTTATAGTAATTTTAAATGAAATCCAATCTGACATGATGGCCACGTAGAGGAAACATTTGTGAGGAGACTGCCATTTTTTTCCTTAAAATGGGATTTATTCAGCAATGTCCTGTGTACCGTAAGGTCACCCACCAGAAAACAGCACTTAACTGTTTCCGGAAGTACTTGGTGTCTACATATTCATTCAGAAGAGACACAGTCATGGTTAACAGACTCTAAACTTGACCCACTTTTTTCATCTCTCTGCAAAGTCCATGTATTATTCATGCTTTCTTCTCTTTTACTTTTTAAAATGTTTTTTAAATAAATGATTCAGTGGGCTTTTTCTTTTCCTACAGAGATGCCAGTAGTTCTGTCTTGTGGATAATTCTACAACAGGCAGGCATGTAAGTAATCTGGAAGAAACATTTATATCTTGTGAGACTTATAATATGTTTAAAATCATAAATTGTTGTGTATCATCTTAGGAAATCTAATACACTCAAAAAGGCCCTTCAGAATAAGAATTTGTCAAATAAAGAAGGGTTGTCAAGATTTAGTGTATTGCACAAAAATGGCGAACTCATGGGAAGAAGCCATTTTTAGGTAGGATATAGGCTTTAAAAGTGTGGTCTGTCCCTGCAGCTCTCCAAAGACTAACATAACAGCTGGGACAGTTAGAACTTCTCTTGCAAGAAGAGGAGTTATGAAGGTACTGTGGCAGACAATAGGTAAGTCCTGAAAGTAACTGCCAACTTCTCTGCTGGAACATGTGCTGAGGAAAAGCTTAGGTAGTTTTGCTCTGTAAGGAGGTGGTTTTAATTACTTTGCTCGACTAAATGTTTTTTGGTTTTGTGTTTATTGTAAATAGTGAAGATATTTTAGTGGGTTTGGTTTTCTTAAGGTTTATTCTATGTCCCAGTCTCCAAACTAAACAAGGCGTTGCTCAGGAAAGGGTACCAAGGGGATAATAGATATGTTAGCAAAGAATGTAAATTAAAGCAGTGATTTGGATTATAGATTGAAAACTCAGTTTTAACGGTTGTTGTATAGAGAAATCTTGGACTTTGAGCATGAGTCCTAAGAATCCTCCAAACTGAATCTTCTTTTGTTATTACTGTAAAGCATTTCATTGGATTAAGTCATGTATTTAAGACCAGAAGGATTCTTGAAACATATCCAGTGTACTATCATAGACATTTTTCAAGTTATTTTGTCATATTTAACATTTCAGTAAGTGGAATTAGAGCTCTTCATGTTACTTGTGCTGGTTCTAATTAAAACAGGGCAGGTGTTTTAATTCAGAGCTGTAGTGTTTAAGTCAATAAACTAACTGAAATAAAAAATTCCCTGGGAATGTTAAATGCAAACACTGAATTTGGGGTCTTAATGCCTGGTTGTAGCTGTGGTAACAAATGTTTTGTGCAAATGGATTTTTTTTGTTTAATAGTTTTCTTTCTGATCTCTGACATTTACAGAACAACTGACAATACAAAGGACAATGCACAGTGTGTATCCTGATGACATTTTGTGTGCTGTGACATGGTTTTTGTCATGGCATCTGAGACTGAAAAGGCCCACGCTCTTCTCCAAACTTTCAGCACAGCGTCAGTTATTTCCAGTCTAGGTTTGGGGATATTCTGCTTTGTAGCAGACAGACTTCTGCAGTTTTCCTTCATTCAGCAAAATGACTGGCTCCGAGCCTTATCTGATAATGCAGTGCATGGTATACTGGGAATGTGGTCCTGGGCGATAGTGATTGGACTCAGGAAGAAAAGTGACTTCACTGAGGTCACCCTGGCTGGCTTCCTTGCTTCTGTCATTGATGTAGACCACTTCTTTCTTGCTGGATCTCTGTCATTGAAGGTAAATCAATAGATCAGTAATCTGTTAATTTATCAGTGTTTACGTTATTGTTCTTCTACCATGTCCTAGATAAAAAAGTTCCATTGATAATTTAATTAAATACATTTAGTAGATATACAGGAATTATGTTTATATAGAGTTGTTATGATTTTAAAAGTCATAAAAATATTTTACATCTACTGTTCAGTTTCTGCTACTTGGAAGGAAAAAAAATTTTCTGCATGTGCCTGCTGTTCTCCATGTATCACATAGTTGCTTTGTTATCCAGTTTAAGGAGTTAAGTGCTGCTTTGCACACTTTTGTGGATGAAGTGGATTATTCCACTTCTCTTTACAGTAAGGGTTATGAATACCTGAAATGTGGGGTAGAAAATTCTGAAATGTAGATGATAGAGCTTCTGTTTAATTTAATTCAGTCTTTATGACTAATACATTGGGTTTAGCCAGCCTTTAGTATTTCTCCCATGAGCAAACTATGTGTGACCTGTCACCTTTAAAAAGGCAGTCTGAGTTGCATTAAGTATAGTTCACTGGAAAAAAAAAAATCAAAAAAAAATAGTAGGAAAGGAATCATCAGCTTAGTAATAAAAGTAAAAATGTGAATTGGCCCCTGTTAGGCAGGAACTATTACACTGTTCATAGGAAAATAGCTAAAAGGCAGAAAGGAAGGAAGGAAGAAAGGAAATTCTGTTCTTTATATTCATGTAAGTAAAGAAGAACAATGTTTACCAATTTGTAAAAAATATTTAGGTGACAGCTAATTGCAAAAGGCAAATACTGTGTATAGTTGAGATATAAAAAACAGACTTACAGTGGAAGAATATTTTTTGTTTATGTACAGTATCACTACTTACTGTAGTGAAAAGATGCATTTTATTTGTGCATTTTGTCAGTTTTCCCCTCTTGGCTTTACCAGTGCTGAAGAGAGAGAGAAGGATCAGGTCACTCGACCTGCTGGCCACATTCCCAGTGCAGCCCAGGATACCACTGACCCCCATTTTGCCACATGGGTAGTCAGGCCTCCAGCATGCCCTGGCATCATTCTTCCCTAGGTAGTCCCGAGTTCTCCCCTTTTCTTGTACTTCTTGCATGTGGAAATGCTGAGCAATTATAAAACTATGCAAAGAAAAGGAAAGTTAGCTTGGTTGGTTAATGGGTCATATAATACTATTACTGAATAACAATACAGAATAGAATTTAAATCTCTAATTATTCTCATCTGGGTTTTTTTTCTTATTTTAAAATCAGTGAATGCAAGTAAGTGCATAATTTACTTGCATAATGCATACTACATATTAGAAATTATTAACATTTTATTACTTTTTTTTATGCGAGATGATTACCAGTATTTTTTTAATTACGACCACTAGATGTCACAATTCACCGATGTCTATTTGAGAAGCTGACTATTGAATTGTGCCATGGAATTGGGAGGTGACCTGACACTTGACAGTGAAGCAAGGTTAAATTCACTTACACCTTCCATGATGGGGAATGTTGTGTAGCCTAGCTTATCCTTACTGTGGGAAACAAAGTAAATTTTTCTCATTTTGTGACCTAACTTTTTCCTTTATTGTTTCAGTTCCGAAGCAGATAGCAGTTTATTTTCTAACCCAGCCTGAGGTATTGTTGATGACAGTTAGATCTAGTTCTCTTATTCTTTAAGGTTTTCTTTGCAAAAGACTGCTTAATTCTGTGGTCTCCCCCAAAATGTTTTTCAAATCAGAAACACAAAACATAGCAGGTAGAATCATAGCCCTTTTAGTAGCCAAACGTATTTAGCTGAGGTAAGGAGAAGACAAGATGCCTGAAGGCTTTTTCAAAGTGATTTGCCCAGCAACTCTTTTCCTTTCCATATGTTAACTGGGCTAATAAAGGAAATAATTAAGTGTGACTCTTTGAGCAAAAACATCATTACAACTTGCAAAGCCAGTATTTTTTATAAATATTTTCTTCTCAACTAAATAACTTTCAAAAAAAATCCTAAGGGAATAAATTTGTTTTCTGAACCTCATACTATTTTTTCCTCTCCTCTGTATTGCTTTTTTGCCTAAATTATCTCTAAAAGGTCCTGTCCAAAACCATGAGTAGTATTTTAGGTGAGACTTCCTTTGAGCCAAATACTGTGGTTTAATTCCTTTCAATGGCACAAAAGTACAGTGCTCCTGTCCTTTAAAAAATTATAGTAATCTGTTACAGGTTTTGTCTTCTTGCAGTGCCATCAGAGTCCCTTTGGTTTGTAATGTAACATAATCCCCATAAATTCTGCTTCTGTGTGCTGTCTGGCCAGCTAGATCTGATTGTAATATGTAATTTTTCTTTCCTTGGTTTAGTATGACGTGCCTCTCAGTTTCTTGCCATAATTTCAGGCTGTCACCTGCATAATTTGTTACTTAATGGGATACTATTTTACTACATATTTCGTAGTTACAGTCCCATTCTTTCTTTTTAAATTGCAGGGTTGAGAGTAACTGCTTTAAGAGACTAACACGTTTACTGCTTTTGCAACACATTACTAAATAATTAATAAATTAGTAAGTCTAATTAACTAACCACACCATTACTAATTTGTACCAATAGTATATTTCACATTACTGTACACAATCACCTATTAAGCTTGTCATCATCACTTTTAAATCTGATGATGAGTTACTTTTTCCGGAGTAACTTTTTTATGCAGCACAAGGCGGTACTGCCTTCTACCTCCAATTGCTACCTTCACACTACTCTAGTCACCTACTTCTGTTCCTGCTGACGCCACTCAGCGCTTGGATTGTTTGGCCATTGGTCTGTTTTTCATGGTCATCATTATTTTTCTGCAGCGTTCAGGGTAAATAGTTACCTGTGGTATTTATATGTTTGCTCTGATAAATACTTGTGTACCAAGCACCATGTGATCTGACCTTTTGCCCACATTATTTTTGCAACATGTATGAAGTCTGCAATGACTTCACTACTTGGAATTTGTAGTTCTTTGTGTTCCGTGTGGTTTTACTGTGCACACAAGTATAGAAGGACCTGTCCCGCTCCCTGCTCTAAAGGTGGTAGTTCTGCAGCCTGTCATCAGTCAGGAGTGCTGGTATGACATGATGGGCTACTCCCAGACTCCCATCGGGATTGTAGCAGACACTCATATTGCAGAACAGACATGCAGAAATTTCTGTCTTCTTGCTAAAGACTCACCGAATTCTAGAAGTATAGAACATACAGTCAGTGGCAAACAGACATAACAGTGCCAGGAAGTGTGCCACCCATGACTGACCTGGGCTGTACACAGGAGCATTTCTAGAACTGCAGAATAAACTTTGCACAAGCACAATTAATATAGCATTGAATATATTATTATATTGTTACTATTACTACTGTAATATATGTTACATTGAATATGTTACTATGAACTAAAGACTTCAGGCTTGTGAAGCACCACAATACCAGTGAGAGAGCATACGTTGTTACATAGCATCCCTGGTGTGGCCAGGAGAATTAAAGCAGATAATTTGCGTGGGTTCTCCTGCATGTAGTTATTGTCTCCTGTCTCCAGCTGTTCATTGTAGTGAGAGAGGCTTGGAGGAGCAGCAACTGCAAGATGATCTTGCACCTGATTGAACATGTAGGCAAATGGAAAAGGTTATTTGCAAATAAATTCTGTTTGCAACTTTTTCTAGGAGGTTTAAGGCAGAAAAGGCTTGTTTTTTGGGTTTTTGTTGTTGTTGTTTCTTGGGGTGTTGTTTTTTGGTTTGAGTTTTTTCTTTTTTGGGGGGGTTGTTTGGTT
>WAAE01025119.1:0-78907 GCA_013400495.1 Nicator chloris
CTTGTACCTTATAATAAATATAATTTTTTTTTGTATCCTAATTTCTTAACTTTCTCTAAAAATGTTTTAAAGTTCCCAGCCTTTTTCACAACTCTCTACCTCCTAAAGCCTTCTTTACACTTCCTAAAAACCCTTTTACCTTTTAAATTCCCACACTTTTAAAACAGGTGATTAGGTCCCTAAAGTGCTTATTTCCAGTGGTTGTAAAGAAAGGCATCTGAAGTTGATCAGAGGAATAGCAACCAGGTAAACATTTATCTGCACAGGGAAGAGTAGAAATCAGGATCATAACTCTGGATAGAAAGCAAACTCAGTACTGCAAATGCATCCAGCAGTGAGTATTCTTCAGGTGCACATAGGTCAGTGCAAAGCAAGTACTGGTCCCAATAAAGTGACAATTTAAAAAAGAACAAACCCCCCAGACATTAAGAATGGGAAGAAATTGCTAAATTACAGGTATTTGACCACTGTTATTTGATGTCTAGCAAAAGTAGGTATTGAAGATGAAGCTCATTTAATATCCTGGTGATTCATAGCAGGAAAATCATAGATTCAGCAGTTTTTGACTGAGTCTTAGACAGAAGAGCCAATGGGACTCAGACCAGTTCTACAAGTAGATCTTTCCATGACAATGAACATTACTTTGTGGTCTTCTAATACTCTCTCTGGGTGTTTATAAAAAAAGGGATGGTTTACTTTTAGAAATGGAAATGTACACACACAAGTACAAAAAACTTAGAAAGAATAGAACATGAGTCTAAAAATGAAATATAACTGCATGACAACTATATTTGAAGCAGGTGAAGCACAGAACACAAGGAAGCTATTAAATAAATCATGTTTTATTATACATGCTTCTATTTGGATGCCCAGTTAGGTGCCTAATTACATGAAAAATGCAATTGCTGTGTAAATTTTCAAGCATGCTTGCTGAGCTTGGGGTTGTCATTCAGATACCTGCTCAATTGCATGCTCTTGTACCCCATCTGCAGAAAATATCTGTGTGTTTGTCAGGAGTATGGCACAGGTTATTAGTGAAGAAAACCAGGGCTTTGCAGGTTCAGCAGGCAGTCCCATGATCTATCCAACGTAGCTGACAAATTTCATTATGACTCCTAACTAGAGCTTTGGCAGCGCAGCTTTGTTTTGTTTTGCTGAGGGAATGTGCAGAGAGAGCCCTTTCTCTCCTCAGATTGTAGAGCTTTTGATTTGCTGGAATACAGCTCCAGTTGATGAGTTCTCTGCTATACTTACCTACATTTCTTTTTCTTTACTTCTCTGACATATGCTGTATGCCATTAGAGAGCAAAAAATACTGCTGGAACTCCTATTCTTAGTGTTGGTCCATTTGCTTTTTTGATTATCATCCTAACTGTCAAAGAAATGAAATGGCATTGCTTTTCAGCACTGTGCTCCACAGTTCTCGGTTTCACACTGTTCTTTGTTACCTTGACAGGTAGAAACTGTTTCTGTTTTTCCTCATGAATGCTTTATATGTGATGCTGAACAGCTCACGGTGACAGCTTAAACATAGCAAGCTGCCCTAAAGGGCATTTCTCAAATGTGTTTCTTTGCCCTTTCTTCACATTGGACATGTTAATAAGGCCCAAGACTACCTATGTTCTTCTGTGGAGAATAGGATCTTTACAGCTTAAATATGTCTACACTCATGTAAATATTACCTAGGTGACAGAACATTTGGATTTGTTCTGGGGAGATTCTCTGAGTTCTTTTTTCAGCCTTGGCTTTAATACATTATTTGAAGAGCTTCTTTCTTGAACCAAAAGTAATATTGTCTTACATATTCCTCCATTTGACTGTAAATTGCAGACAATGAGGTTGAGGGAATGGAGTGCTATGTGACTGGCCTGGCAAGGGACTAATGTGAGAGAGGGCACATAAAAGGACAGGTAAGAGCTAAATATACAGTGCAGCGACCATTCTTTTCCAAGAAGCTGAAGCCTAAGAGCTTTAAAGAGGACTTTGCAGCTGTCCTGTTTCAGAATCTAATTCAACAAAGTACTGGATGTTTGGGCTTATAAGGACTTTATGGAGAAACATACAGATTTGACAGACTGTAGATAGTTCTGATGAAATGGTTAAACTTTCATCAGGCACTAGGCAGCATGATGATTCTTGCTGGTTGGTGATGCACCAATTCCTTGAGGAACTTCCTGGCTTTCTTGTCCTCATGCAAAAGAGAGTGTCTGTGCAAAACCATCAGGGTGGCTGAGAGCCAGAGACCCATCTTAAGCTCCCTGAGCAGATGATTTGTGGAGAGACCAAATCCCCCTGTCTCCAGATCAGTGCTCAAGGGCATATATCTTGGGGTCCAAATGACTGAGAACAAAATACTTCTGCTCTTAGTCTCCCAGCACTTATTTTTCTCTCACAGATGTTATCTGACTTTTTGAAAAATCCCATACTTGAAGGACAGCTGATGTGACAGTGGTGAGAGATGTTCACTACAGCTTTCCAGCGCTTTTCACAGAAAGAAATCACAGACCTTGTATGGCCTGTTTCCACCAAGTGTTTTTTCATGCCTCTCTGTCATATTATGTCATTACCACTTACTGCATTCTTTCATCTTAGCCGGACAAAAAAGAAGCTGCCATCTCTTTAGATGGTGGTTTTCACCCATTTGCTTTGTTGTAATATCTTGGCAAAAGCTAGACCTCTCTCCAGAAAGCAGTTCTCTCCTGCATTTATAATTTTCTTGACCTCTATAAATTGAGGCCTCTTTGCCTCCAGCCCAGTTTCTCAGAAGCAGGTGCATGTAGGCCACTGCACAGCTCTGGGCCTTGGCTAGACTGCTGCCCATACCTGAGCTGCAGAAAGCAGTATTTGCTTTTACAATGCTTGGTCAGCCTTCAATTTATCCTACTGATGCATATTGATCTTTTGGCCCTGCTGTAGTGGAACAGCAGCATGAGATGATGGCAGTGATTGGGATGTTGATCCTTAGGTGCTGGGGGACAGTCAAGTAGGCATAGACGGTGGAAGACGAGCAGCAGTTTAAAAATGACTGTGATATCAAAACCTTTCTTCAAATCTACTTTGCAAAAAATGCCCCGTGGAAAATTTAGCATTTCATAGTGTTGGTATAGTAGTTCTAAATTACACAGATGACTAGGGGGCAAGCAAATGCAGCAGTTTGGTTTCAGTTCTGGTCCTCAAAGCTTCCAGTTTGGGCAGCTGGCTGAATACACCAGAGCTCCCTCCCAGCTTAAACATTTTTCTCCAAACACTGGAGAAGTGGGGAAGGCAGAAGGCATTTCTGCCATGGAGTATGGAAGCATGGATCTGAACTGGGGAGCTGTAAGGTTAGACATGACTTGCTGAATCCCAGAGAGCACAGAGAACTCAGAGACAACTGTTTCTGCAGAGGATGCTGTTGACACTTTCTAGTTTACATCTTCTCCTTCGTTTTCCTTACGTTATCAGCAGTGCAAAATCAGGCAATAAAAAAGTGTAATAAAGGCAAAGAATTTTGCTCTCTCCAACAGCAATTACCTGATTTATAGATGTGTGAAAAGATTAAAAAATTGTGAGAATAACTATAAAAGAGTTTCCTGATCACATATTTCAGACAGTGGTTCTCTCCTTTGAGAAAATAATACAGCCTTAGCAAGGTACAAAACTAACAGATAAATTCCACAATCTGTCTATACATGTGCAAGTAGAGAACTATAAAATATATTACACATAGGAGCTCAGAGTTATTCCAGTATATGCCTGTGGATTGCATTTCAACAGGATGAATTAAATAGGAAAATGTTGACTTCATTAAATGTATTCTAGTTTTGTGTCTGTATTTGTACACCACAGAATATTTGTGTATTCATAAGAAACCAAAAAAAGCTATCATTCATATGTAGGCATTTATCAGATAAATAGCAGAGGGCAAATTATGTTGTTTTGTTAAGCAAAAATAACATTTTCAATCTCTTCTCACTATTATAGAATTTTAAGTATACTTTTACTCTCCATTTACATACTAACTTCATGAAAAGTGAATAAATTGAGTAGAGGAATTGTATCTGCTGTGTACATCTTTAATCACTTCTGTTTATATTCTTTTTTACACAGAGATTGAAAGATTTAAAACAAAGGGAATTTGCTCGAAATGTGGCTTCAAAGTCATGGAAAGATGAGAAGAAACAGGAAAAAGCACTCAAGCGACTCCACCAGCTTGCAGAGTTACGGAAGCAGTCAGAATGGCAAGTTTTGAAAAGTCATATGAGGTTTTAATGCCCTCTTTCCTCCCTTCCAGAAGAAATTATAATATTTTTACTCCTAGATAATGTAATGTACAGAGATTGTGTGTACTGTAACCTGTTTTCAGCTGTCTTCAACTCCGAATGATCCTGCTCTGCAACCATACATTGAAAACCTCTGACTTAATTACATGCTGTTTGAAACTTTGTCATTTTCTGTCCTGTAGATAGTTATTCTCATGTCTTCTAAATGGAATGTTTTGAAGACACTTTTATAATATCACCATCTTACCTTATCCAAACTGATCTGAAGAGATTCTTATGACTGTCTTAACATTTGATCACAAGTTAATTGGAGAGGATAAACCCTTTGTGAATAATTTTTACTACTTTTCAGGTACTGAGATTATTCTTCAGTTTCTCTGTAGGATAATATGAATGAAAAACAAGTAATTAACAGAATTAAGTTGGTCTAATACAACAGTATTAGAGTATTACCTCTATTGATTAATATCAAGATAGAGGACAAGATTGCAGCAGTGAACCTTTAAATTTGAGAAATCTCCTTTGTTCAATGACACGGAATGCTTCAGTAGAATAGATTGCCAGCAGACCCATTGTTTATATTAATCTATGACCACAATGAGTTAATCAGATAAATAAATTGGCATTGTTTTAAATTCATCTGAAGACTACTGTACCCTGGAAACAATAGCATTCAGAGCTTATTACAAACTCATTTTGGCCTATGTAATTGCTTTTGAGCAGTCGGCTGACATATAACAGTTTAGTGCTAATATATCATCACTTTTATGATTATGACTCCATTCTCACACAAAGCTGCTGAAACAAATGTAACTGCTTGTGGGAAGCTTCCTTTATGCCCACACACTTGAAGATGCAGGCTCAGATAGACTGATAATGTTTGTGATAATAGGAAAGCCAGAACAAATCTGGGAGGGAAAGAGCAGGTTTCCTTCTAGAAAGAGGCAGGAGTCCATAATATTTTGCATAGAGTGTGGAAAGAAAGGGCTTGCTCTTTCTCCCTGTAATCACTAATAGGCTCAGGGGAGGCTGAGAGCCGGGATTTTGGCGGAGGGGTAGCATTCCCAATTGTTCAGGAAGGACAGAATGCCAGCCTTTGTAAGCAGAAGTCTACACACAAACAATTGTTACCAGCCCTGAGTACTGCCTCTCAGGTTCACCGTTCCTTACAACAAGCTAATTCAATCTGAGAACAAAATTATTGTTACTCTTGTGCACAGACAAATTTTATTTTGCTATTCTAAGCAGACTTTGAAAAGGATTTCTTTATACGCCTTCCCCAAGAGATAATTTGTTCTTAACATATGAATAGGGGTTAATTTGTATCTTCTGATCTTGAATTTTTGGCAAATGCAAATATATTGTCTGAAATGCGCACATATTCTCATATTATGAGTTGACCCTACTCCAGGGAGTCTTTCTGTCTTTCCCCTTGTTGAAGATCAATGTATGTTTATAGCATTTATAAAACATGATTCCCAGTTATAGATAGCTTATATGCAGATCTAACAGTTTTAATTTATTTGCATTTAATTAAAATGGAGGTTTTTGGATTTTTTTTTAATCAAAGACTTTAATCTGTTTCCAGGGGTTTTTTTGTTAGTGTCCTGTAGTACCGCATTGATAGCAAATGCAGATAATTAGTCTAATGAAATGTGTGTTTAAAACATATCTTGGTAAAACACTTTTATGGTGGCTATATATGTCACATCTTTAATGGAAAATGGCAACTGTAATTTTAGTCTCAGTTAATTATTTGTTTCAAGAAATCAGTGGTTTGGCATATTTGGCAAGGCCCTAGAATAGGTAACATTTTTTTTTTTAATTACGAGAAAACTAAATCACATTTAAAATCTGAGATACTTTGAAAAGAAGAATAATGTAATTAATGGAAGCAAAACATAGAAAATGTGGCAAAGTAAGTCAAATCATGGTTGATAATAAAATCAGTGAAGTTGTGATTTTTTTCACCACCAATGTTGGCTGAAAGTTTTAGTATGAATATCTCTTTGAATATTTTACACAGTCATTTATTGTGGAAGAATTTAAAGATAAAATAAGAATCTACTCTTAAAAAGGTCAAACAAACACGTTCTTCCCTAAGCAAGCAGAATGTTTCTCTTTCTCTTCTAGAGTTTGATTTTGCAGATGCTCCAGGTGGAAGTATCTCTTTTTGAACATGCTAAAATTTCCTTTGCAGAGGCCTTTCAGAAATCCAAGACTTACCACAGATTAGGTTCCCCTAAACATAGATTTGGAGTAAAAAGAATATTTGTTCTGCTCGTACATGGGCATAATTGAAAAAGAACATTTATGTGCTGACATTAAAACATGCAATTTCCTATGTGTAAAGACTGTCTTGCTCACATAGAAGCCCAAACTGATGATAAACTGCACATTTACCCTGTTGAAACTTAGCTTTACCTTGTAAAAAATTTAGTGACACCCTCCTTTACCAGACAGACATTGTCAAATGCAAGCTCTGACATAACCTGGTTACTTAATACAGCTTTCTTTTTTCTTTATTTTTTTACCTTAAAGCATCACTGGGAGTGGACCATTGCTCAAAGCCCCCCGATTAGTCCTGGAAAAGCAGCAATCACCAGATGGCATTTTCCTGTACAAGGGCAGCAAGTTCACAGCAAGTTCTCAAAGAACGATCACAAGTGAAGGACAAGGTTTCTCCAAAAGCATACTGGAGAAACAGCAATTTATTATAAGCAAGCACCATCCCCCAACTGAAAGACACCGTGCAGTTGGAAGTCAGGTCTCACAAATGTTCCCAGGAAGCAACAATACTTCTCAAAGGGCAGGAGTGTCTTTTTCGTTCTCTAAAAAGGTCCCTTTGAAGCTTGAGTCCTCAGCATCAGTCTTCAGTGAAAACTCTGAAGAAGGAAATGATTGTAGTGAGTCCTCCAAGCATAAAAAAAAGCAAACTGTTGAAGGCTGTCATTCTGTCACACTTTTGGAGGAACAACTGAAAGCAAGTTTAGATAAAGAGTCACCTATTACACGAGACCAAATGGATTTGGATAACAGTGCATCAAGTCATGTAGCTGCAAAACCCAAAATGCTAAAAGAAAATGATAAAAGTAGTGATAGGGAATCAGAAGAAAAACTCAGAGCTAATCCTTTGTTTCCTAAAGTCAAAATACCACTTTCAAATTTGAATTTTTCTGCTTCACTGAGAGAAACAGAGCAAGAGAGCAAACTGACTGAATCTGAACAGTTCTTAGAAACTCCCATTTCATCTTCATGCCAAGCTAGCAATTTTTGTACACAGCTGAACACCTACAAGCACAGCAATGCCCACCTGCCTGACCAGTTATCTGAGCTCCCACGACAGCCAGCACCTGAGCTGACCTGCTCAAGCAACACTGATGACAGTCCTGGAGTGATAAAAAGAGAAAGCTCCTTGGAAATTACAGAAAGCACAGATGGAAACATGGAAACACTTGCAAGGGAGACCATGGTTAGTGAAGTTAAGCCCCAGGCATTGCCTTTCCTCCATGTAGTGAGCAAAGATGGCACCACTGCTCTGCAGTGGCCCACAGAACTACTTTTGTTTACAAAAACTGAGCCCTGTATTTCATATGGCTGTAATCCATTGTATTTTGACTTCAGACTCTCTTTAAATCACAGGGAGAGTAAACAGCATGAAACAGACAAAACAACCTGTAAAGAGCTCTCTAAAAATAAGACTGCAGATGAACCCTCAGGTTTAATAAAACACAAGCAAATGTCAAATGAACAAGATAATCAGTTGTTGAAACCAAAGAAGATGAAAGGTTCCCTAAACCCAAGAAGGGCCAAGCAAAAAGCTGAGTCAGACATAGGGAAAGAAATGAATGAGAATGGTCAAAAATGCATTGCAGATTATTTGAATGAAAATATACCCAAAGTGCCTGCTTACCTTGATGTCTCACAAAAGGATTATGTGACAGAAAAAAGTCTTTGTACAACAACACTGAGAAGACCTTTAAAGCATCATTTTCATGGCTGTGCAAGAAAAACTCAGAACATTAGAAATGAAAGCATTTCCTTTTCTGCTTTTATTTCTAGGATTAAAAAATCTAAATCTGCAAAATGTCATTTAATTGATTCTGAAGAAAAATGCGAGAACCAGACTGACTCCAGATCACTTCAAGATGTGGTCAGCTGCAGCAGCGACATAAGTGACAGTGGAAAAGACTCTAGGGGAAGTCTCTTGAGTTGTAAATCCAGTTCAAACAGCAGGTATTCAGATAATGAAGGATGTGGAGGTTACACAAGATGCTGGAGATTCCCATCTCCTGAAAAGTCCTCGTCTGGCAGACATTCCAACTACTCTGACACTTCAGTTAGCAGTACAAGTAGCTACATGAGTCCCACATCAGACAATCACAGAAGAAATAATTTGCTTTGTTGTTGTAAAAGAAAAAACAAGACAGATGAAAGGCACAAATGTAAACACAGAAAGCACAAGTGTATTTTCACTTCAGATGATACAGACAAGGATTATCTCTGCCATAGTAGAAGTCACAGAACTAGAAACTGTATTCAGAGTGGCACAATTAAATATGGAAGATGTTCAAGACATAAAGTTTTACAAATCAGAGACCGGTCTAAACACAGCAGGTGTAGACATCAGCATTTTGGCAAAGCACATAGTAGGGGTAGAAGCTACCACAAATCCAAAAGTTGTTCCACCAGTGATTCAAGAAGCAGTGAAAGATCATCTAGCAGCAGAATATCAAGAGGCAGCAGTTCAGCATCTTTCTCAAAAGAGTCTGACAACTGTGATAACAAAACAAAAGAGGATGATGAGACGGGTTCTAATGCTGAGCCAGGAAAAGCTGAAACTGCACATTCCAACTCTCTGAATGAGAATAGTCAGTTTAAAAATTTTGCCACCTTCTCTTCCAAAAACCTGGCAAAAGACGTATGTGGAAAAAGAAAGTCAATGACAGCCAAGTTACTTTTAGAAAGAGTGCAGTCTAAGAAAACCCAGGAACAAATGCATGATTCACAGAGATTTTCAATCAGCAGTGGGACAGAATTAAAGGATCATTCACAAAGTCGCTTTGCTCTTCAGTTTTCATCATCAGTAGATGACATTGCAATGTTACCTTTGCCAGAGAAAGTGCTAAGCATAGGTAAAAATGACATGGGACATAATGAAATCAATTTGCTGGAAAACAGTGTGAAGAAAAACAACTCTGAAGCATCAGAGATAACTAACGTTACGCTTTCACCTGGAACTGATTATGATCATTGTGTTCTTAAAGACATAATTCAAATTGAAACAGGCTATCAGTGCCCAAGCATAAAAAGGAACACAGCAATAAAGGAACAAACCAATTTCTTCATTAGTGAAGTGCAGCCCTTTATACAAAGCTGTGATCCAGTACCAAATGATTTCCCTGGTGCTTTTCCCTCTAATAAATATTCTGTTACTAATTCAACAGAGACCAAAGAAGAACTACATGATGTAAACATGGACTTGAACCGGGCAGAAGGCAGTTCAGACTCTTTTTGTGACAATGCTATGCAGAAGTATGGTGACACACTAAATGACCTAGCAGTGTACAGTAAATCCATCTCCCCTCCTTTAACACAGCAGCCTATCACATTTACACCAGAAGAAGTAGACAAATACAGGTTGCTGCAGCTGCAAGCCCAGCAGCACATGCAGAAACAACTTCTGGCAAAACATCTGAAAGTTTTGCCTGCCCCAGGACCAGCTGCCTTCTCTGCAACACCAGCAGTTCCTGCCCTCCCTGTTCAGCAGCAGGCTACTGTCACCACCATCCACCACACGCTGCTGCAACGCTTTGCTGTGTCAGCCTCTGTGCACCCCCACGGCAGCCATCTCTCCCTGGCTCCCCTCCACCCCCTCTCTCAGGCCCATTTTGCCCCCATATCACTTTCCCCGTTAGCGCCAGCCCTTATTCCCACCCACCCTGCTTTGCTGACAGGACACCCTCTGCACTTGGTTTGTGCCACTCCCCTCCACCCTTCCCCACTGACCTTCCCTGCACTGCCACACGCTGCATACATCCCAGCCTTATTTACACCACCCCTGAACACAGCCACACCTTCTGCTATACACCCAAATCACTTAGTTCATCCCTTATTGCAAGGACAAGAGCCCCATCACTATTCTTGTTCTATCCAGACCCAACACTTACCTACAGCAAAAGAAGTTTTCAGTGTTTCTAGCTACTTAAACTAGACCAAATGATTTCACCATGGCTCCAACCCCAAATTTAAATAAAATAAAGCATTCAGCATTCAATCACATCTGAGAGGAAATCTACTGTTTTGCTGACAGCACAACAGCAAAGATTTTAAAGTCCACAATCTGGCTGACAGCATATGAATGTTGATTTTATTCTTGTATCACTGAGGAAAAGCTGCTTTAAAGCCTTTCGTGATACTATCACAAGAAGGATGAGAGGCCAGTGTCATTCTACAGAATGTTTTAAAAGAATAGCTTGAAGTGAAGTCTATGACTGTCAGTAGGAATGGGACCCCAGCACCGAGACAAAGTGTGATCAATACTGACACTGATGAGGGATTTAAAGTAGCACAATTCAAGGTTCAGAGATCTTGACACACCTCAAAGGTCTGATTTTCTGAGTTTGTATATGAAACGGTGCCTGGTTTGGTTAAGGTATTTTAGACTTAGCAAAAACATATTGAAACTGGGACCAGCAGACCCTGGGGCTGTCTCCTGGCCAAGGTACACTGGGGAGGCTCAGAGGGAGGGGTGATGAGGTACCACCAGAAAATGAGGATGGCAACTTCATGAAGATACTTTAATGATTTTATCCTCCGTATGTTGCTTGGACAGTGTAAAAAGACATCAGTCAGGCCACAGGTACATAACAAAATGTTCCCCTAGCGTAGGGAGCTCTGCAGGCTGCATCTTTTCTCTCTGAGCTGAGCATCCAAGAAGGCTCACCAAGAAGCCAAGTTCTTTGGCACTGCCTGTGTATGGCTGTGTCACAGGGTATGTTGGGGTGAGCCCAGAATTTCCAAGCAGCCAGTGCTGACTTTGAACCTCAGAGGTCCTTTGCCAAAACTGCAACACCTTTTCCTGCCAAACAGAGCTCTGATGTGTGGAAGAGTATTTCCCAAAGAATGTGTAAATATTTTTCATCCCTTTCACAAACAGAAACAATTGGCTGGTCCTATAAAATCATGCTGGTATTCATAAAGATGCAGAAGTAAAATTCTGATCAAAAACTGCCTCTACAGGTTGAGACTCTGAGAAAAACTTGTGCAAGTACTCGGCATTGAAAAGTATATTGAATCTAAAAAAAATATGTCAAGATTCTCGCATGGCTTCCCAAACTCTCAACAAGTAAATTGAAATTACGAATCCACAATGTTTGAATGCATGTATCTAACCTTCAGAGTAATGTGTGGTTGAAATTGTTCATAATTGTGTATCTGGAAATAGGTGAAAGCTTCAGCATCTCTTTGAATGGCATAGTTTGACATTTTTTATAATATTCCTAACTGAACACAGGCTATTTAGCATGAAATTAGTTCATAATTATGGTTAGACTGTGGGCATGCTTCCCAAAAAAATTGGACCATGAGGTATCCAACAGACAGTACCTGTTTGTTTGGGTTAAAAACATTTGAAATAATTTCAATTCATTTCCAATAAGGTAGTGCACAAAAGGTATCTTTCAGAATCAATATAAAACCCATTGAAAAACTTTTGGAGCAATTTTATTCCATTATATTCAGCTACCTGAAGAAACAGAAAAATCTAATTGCAAATAAGTTGTCTTTTTAAAATACAACAGGACCAATTTTCATAGTTTTAATCAAAATATATTGATTCATTGCAATAAAATGGAATTGCTTTAATTTCTTTCTGAAGCTTCTTCAGCATAAACTGGTAATATGCCAAAGTTTTCCAATCACTTTACAAGTTGTGTCTGGCTGATAGTTTTGCATTTTCAAAGTAGCTTTAGATATTTGATGGTTTAGCTATTGAAAAAAAATCAGAAAAAAATTTCTGATCTGAATTTACATACAGTTTCTGTACTTCGGATACTTTGTTTTTTGAAAATCAAACAAATTTCAAATGTTTCATATTTACTCTGACTTAAAACTTCTGAAAACTATTACTTGCTTGGATGGAAATCACTAACTCAATGGACCACTTGGAAACATTAGTCATAACTCTGCAGAAACCAGTTCTTAGTTGGACATCTAAAGCAGCAGGTCAAGCTGTGCCCCAGAAGCGGCTGACTGGGCTGTGTGGCCACCACCAGCAGTCCAAGGATAATACCAGCATAAAAGATGCCCTTCCAGTCCCACAAGCTTTTAAATTTATGGGCCCAGTTTCATGTCTGTTGAAGCAAACCCAGCTGTTATCATTGTGTATAAGAATTCATTTTGTATCCTAGGTAGATAACACCAAAAGAAAAATATGGAACTGAAGGAATGATGGGCTAATCTCATTTTTAATGTGTGTACACATATTTTGTATTCCCACTTCTACCAGACAATGTTAATACTGTAGAAATTTCTGTGGCAAGAAACCTGACCAAATCAAACTGAACCATATCCTACTACATAGATCATTTATGGAAAATAGATGTATTTGTTTCCCTTGATGTATGCACCATACAATGGGACTCTAGAAGAAATGAAATCATAGGATTTTCCATACCAACATGGCAAGGAAAATGAATTGACAGTGAAGATTAGTTTTAATTCTTTGAACAACAGAAATCAGAATTTTGAGATGTTTTAATGGGGAGAAAAAGAGAGATTAAGAACAGAAAGAGCACAAGAAAAAACCAGTAATCATTGATTATCAAAGAAAGGCAACATCCAATTGCATTCTTAGTGCATAGAAGGGATTTTCTTGGAGAAATGTAATAAAGCTATCAGCACAGCTGAAATTATATATTTTCTCTAATTGCTGCCATATTTTTTTTAATCAGTTATGTACTTTAAATATGTGTCATTATAACTATTAATAGCATTCTTGAGCCTGATGTATGGAGCCGTGCTACAATTTTGATTTTATTTAAACAGATTTTTGAAAGAGTTACAGTATCCTTATGGCAGTGATGTATACACACCAAGTTAATAATCTATTTTAGCTTGATTGTATATTCTTGATACATAATCCAAGGAAAGAGGCCACCCACACCTTAAAACTCCAATTAAAAAATTTCCTGAGTCATACCATGATAAAATTTTTTTGTTGTTTTGGGGGACTTTTATTTGTATCTGATGCACTTCTGGAATACATTCAACATGTATATTTGTTGTGCAGATTTGCATAAAAATGCCATTTGATCAGATTGATTTAAAAAGTGTCAAGTTTATATTTAAAACTGGATAATACTCTGGCTAGTATAATATGTAAACTAGTAATTTTGTTTTGTATTCTCTGTATAAAGTGTTTTATATTATACAGTAGCTAAGTGAATTGCACTATTGTACATGCAATGCGACTTTTTTTTTAGCTTATTCAAGGAATCCCTGGGAATGTAGTTTAATGCAATAATATTTTTTTTTCAATAAAAAGGCTTACTGGTATAAAGAGTGTCAGTCATGTATTTTTAATGTAAAGCATCCCAAAAGGCAGTAACTTAATAAAACGCAGAATGATGCAAACATATTCTGTATTTTAATCTCTAGAACTGAAACACGTTTAATTCATTCCTGTGGTTATAATCCTGAAATTTCTTAGAATGTTTCCTAAAGATTTTAGTATGTGTTACAAGAGTGGGTTGTTTAAATGGAACTGAAAATAAATATTCCTTACAAAAATTATTTTATCTATGTGGTTTTTCAAAGGACTTTTAATGAATCAATATCCTTCTGAGTACTTTTATGCACTGATCAGTTTATTTAGAATTACACGTACAACTTATTTGTCAGGTTCCCCAAATAATTGTATAGCAGGTCCTTTGGTAAAGAATCTAACAGTAGAATCTACAAATGTGTCATTTATTCACCCTTTAATCATTCTTTAAATCTTCAAACAGTCATGATAAATATCACTTTATCCTGTGTTTTCCCTATTACTTTGTATTTTTCCAGTTTGTTTATTGCATCCTTTTCCATCTACCTTTCATTTATATTGTTTTCTGACACAAGGCTTTTGTCATAGAGGCACTCAGCTTCAGTGGTCCCAGAACTGCTGCTGTAGAATTTGTAAGGCTACTTATACCCCATCAGTGGATAGTTTCATATGTGTCATGTCTCCAGGTGAGCACAAAGACTGAAGGAGGGTAAAAACGAGTGTCTGTTTGTCTGTAGCAGATAAAACTCTGTCTTTTCAGCTGAGATGTGACAGAGGTTATATTCTGTCCAGCCTATCTGTGTAGCTGGAAATACCTTGGCCAGTCTCTGGGACCAAAGTAATCTCCCATGCAGTGACATGTCATGACTCAGGCATTCAATAAAATCTCGAAACCATGGCAAATCCACAGAGACATAACTGACACAGTGTATCTAATTCCATTCAATTGTGATTTACCTTCTAGTTATTTCCCAATAAAAACAATTTGTCTAATTTGTCTAATTCATAATTAGACAAACATATTAAAATGTGTGTGTCTGAAGGAAATCCTCTGCAATTTAATATCTATGGCACTACTGTTAACTCTAGTAGGTTTCCAGTTGAGATCAGATCCCACTTGTTTGTTGCTGAGCAAATCTTGCAACAAGCAGGGAAAAAAAAAACAAAACCAAATCACACATCTTGCTTTGACTGGGATATAATATGTGAATAAATTAAGTTGTCCACACCTTCCTATTCTTGGTAAAGCTAACTATAATGTCAACAAAATCCTTCCTACACTCTGGTAGGAAGAGAGTGCATAACCCTATTATGCAAAATAATATGTATTTTATACAGAAATATAAAGAATCACTATGAATGTAGCTCATTACCTTTCTCTTTCTAGACACTAGGCACAATGTGTGTGGGAACAACAAGAATCTGCAAGGCAGTGAACTGCACTGCTGCCATGCTGAGTTTGGGTTACACTGTTGTGTTGTGCTGGAATGTTTCTCTGCCCCAGGGCTAAGGGGAATGAACTAATTAATATTTCAGGTTATGAAAATACTGTCTTCAGGAGCACCACGATGAGCTGTAAGTCAACACATTGCTTGTCTATAAAGCATGTGATAATGCTAACATATTTTTTATTATTCTTCAATGAACACATGATTTTCTTTAACAGAAAACACAGAAGATGCCAAATTGCCGATTGCAGAAATTATAGACAGAAATAAATATACAGGTACATTAATGGGCATTTACTTTAAACATGTACAGTTTAACAGTGACCAGTCTGTTTTGTGAACGTGTTTAAAAGCACTCTTGGCTGAGATGCCAAGCAGTAGATGCACAACTGCCTTAAAAGAAGATGCAGCCCAAACTCATTTTTTATGACCTAGCCATGAAACCCTCTAAATAAAGATTGAAAAGCTTGTTAGACTTCCAGCAAGTGCTATAAGCAGTTCTGCTGCCTCTACTTAAGTGCACATCTGAAACTTATATTACACAAAAAAATCAATATTTCATTCTTATGAACCAAGAACATTTTTAGACCAAATAAATTTGTCATTTGTAAATCAATAAATTAAATGTATTTATCAATTTTATATATAAAACTATTTTGTGTACTCCAAGCTGTGTAGGAGTAAAGTCAGCACCATTAATAAATAAGTCATCGAGAATGGAACGAGATAATTAGTTTCAGACAACCATAAGCCAACCATTCCTACATAAAGCAATATGTTCTATACAAAAATGGTTGAATTATAATTCGCTTTCATCTCTTTTGCAAGTAATTTATGGGCTGTTTTCTGCCAGTCGCAGTGGGAAACCCTACCAAATTTATTAGAAATAGTTATGTGTGTGTGTGTGTGTTGGGGACATGGGTGTGCCATTTTAAGGTTGTACAGTTGCATCTAATACAAACTTGTACCCCTGTCAGCTGAGAGGTGGAGCTGTGCAGACCTCAGGAACTTCAGCAAGGACAAGTGGAGGTCCTGCACCTGGGCTGAGGTAATTCCAAGCACAAGGACAGACTTGGTGGAGAATGGATCAACAGCAGCTGTGGGGAGAAGGGCTCCAGGGTGCTGGTGGGTGAGAAGCTGGACATGACCCAGCCATGTGCACTGCAGCCCAGAAAGCCAAAAGTGTCCTGGGCTGCATCCAAAGCAGTGTGGGCAGCAGGGCAGGGGAGGGACTCTGCCCCTCTGCTCTGCTCTGGTGAAAGACACCCCACCTGGAACCCTCCATCCAGCTCTAGGCCTCTCAGCAGAAGAACATGGACCTGTTCCAATTGGCTTTGGATGTAAACTTTGCATGTAATTTAAAGATGTACAGGCAGGTACTATCTTTATTCAATTGCCACATATTTTCACAGGTGAAATGCAGCAGAGTTCTTGAAACAGGGCAGTTTTTTCTCCTGTCCATCATGCTGAGAAGGTATAAGTTGCTAAGGAAATGCTTGTCTTTCAGCTGTACACATTGTTATGAACTGGGAATCCTATCTGCATCAGAGAAAGTAAAAACACTAGAAATGCTTGCCTCTTGCTTGTACCAGGATTTCTCTGACAATATTCTTGAGAGTGCACTCCATTTTCTAGTGAGATTGCTGTCTCCAGAGGGGTGGAGCAGCTACTACAGGTTTGAAAATGGAGATGCAAAGAGTCTGTTCTGCTTAAATGTTGACCCTGGTAATTTAGGTTCCAAATAAAGACCAAATAGATCCAGGAGTAGATAACAAAATTTGATCCAGGGATAGATAACCAAGCCAACACTACATGTTTAGTTGCTAGTTGTCCACTGAGACAAGTTCCTATTTCTCATGGACTGGATTCTTCCTGTCTTATCCTTAGCATGTAACCAATGCCTGAAGCACCTAGGAGAGTTTTCAGGACTGTTTCTGTCTCTCTCTCCTTGAGACACTTGAGGAACTGGCTGTGGAAAAAACTACTGACAATAATATGAGGTGACCCTTTTTAGTTTACTTGGTATTTCTTGAAATATCTCTGTGACTTAAGGCACCTAATGCTTTTATTAATATAATCTGTAATTACAGTACTGATATCTACTGCTGACATAAATTTAATCCCTAGCAATGAGCTTTCCCACCATGAGTCCCCCTCTCTTAGCTCTGCTCCGTGACCACATATTTTCAAATGCTACTTTCCCTGATTTTATTTTTCTTAAATGATATGCTAGATAAGCAGTTGCTATATGATTTTGATTGGAAATTAAATGGGTCATGGTGACATTTAAAAACAAATCTTATTATGGATTATGATCAGAGCTTATGAGCTCTAAATAACTGCCTTTCATCTCAGTTTTGCCAGCCTTCACTAACTGCTCACGAGAGAGATCCTGAGATGCTCAGGGCCAGTAAGGGTGTTGAAATGGGACAGCAGAAGGAAGGAAATTAACACAAGGCCTGCCTGCAAATAATAAAGATAAAAGAGTGCAAAGTGTGAAGAGCAATGTTAGATTTGTGACACCTAGAGAAAAGGGTATGTTAATTCCAAAGGGTGCAGAGAACCCCAAGGAAAGGTCAGACCCATGACGGATAAAGCTAAAGAGGCTTGAAAGCTCAGACAAGACCTCAGAGAAGCAGCTGTAATTACTGAAGTCAATAAAATTAAGACAAACATTTCCAGTAGCTTTTTTTTTTTTACTCATAGTAAGCTGTAACTGTTGCAAAAATATTTTTTCATGTCTGCTCCCAGTCAAGTCCTAGAACAAACAGCATTGGATAATGATGAAAAATAACGAACTACAAGCATTTCATAATGTACACAAAGACTTGTTTAGCTACTAATGTTTCTTCAGTTCTTTTTTCAGAGCTCATTCATCTGCATTTGGAAACAGAGAATGAGCTAGACTTTTGCTAGGGATCTATTTTCGAAGTGCCACAGAGAGGTTTAGCCACATAATTCCCACCATAGGCAATACACTTGAAAGGCTTTGTGACCTTTAGGTTAGAATACACAGGTTAATGCGGAACTTCATTTTTTCCTTAAAGTTTTCCAGGAAATTTGCTTTAGAAATTCGTGGTAGATACAGGTATGACCAGCAGGATCAGACAGATTCAAACTGAGAAACCTCCTTGGCAGCTTGGAAAACTGAAAGCATTGCATGAAAATTTTAGCACTGTCCTATCTGTCAACTCTTGTTAGAAAAGTTTTAACTTTCTCTCGGAGTTTCTTTGGCCTTCAAAAATCTGGGAATAAGCTCACCATGTAGCACTCTTGCTGAACAGTTTTCAGGTCTGAGCATATAAGTACCCAGTACTTATGGAGAAACTTAATGTTGAGTCAAATACTGGCTCAGCCTTACCAGCTCTGCTTATGGGACACCCAAGACACTGAAATATATAGTGGCCTACAAACTGCCCCAGTGTCTGTGTCTGGTTCCTTCCATCTTCATAACCCAGTGCTTAGAGTTTTCCAGATCAGAAGCCAAAGCCACTCTTGCCTCCTGCAGGTGTGATAGAGTACCTCAGTACTCCCTTGGCACTCTGTGTTAATATATCTGCAGTGAAAGCTCTCTGCATTGTGGAAATTAAATTGACTCATTACATTTAGCATGCAAGAATCTGCCCATCTAAAGGGGACTGTATAAAATTCAGCTGTCTACAACTCCCTGTATTCCCCAAAAAGTGAAGAGCCCTTAACATGGGCTCATCCCACTTCCCTCAGGATCTCCAGAATCACCCTTGGTAGTACTTACCTATCCCCACTGAGTTTAAGAGGTGGCTGCATGGCAATTTGAGCTACATTTTAGAGTTCAAAATAGGTCACCAGTGTAAGATACATATTGATTTTTTAGGACATCTGGAAATATTTGAAACTGAAAACTGGAATAGTTAAAGCTAAGTCATATCATCATGATGGAGGTACTACACCTGCCTAAACAGTAGAAGAGGAAAGCAAGATGGAAATCATATCAAATCTTTATTTTCAGATATTTATAAAGAGATTATCTGGAATCAGTCACCAAAATATTTTGTGAAAAATATAAGATAACAATTTTATTTTTAAGCAACTCATAACCAACTTATAAAATTAAAAAGTTTAAATTAAAATAAATTATTTTCTTCATATTATTTGTTCAGGTGAAATGACAATTTAATTCTTATATGTTTATACACGGTACCATATTCTTTTCTTGCTTTTAATTTTTTAATTTATGCATTTTTCTTCTTTTTTCACATGCAGATAGAGATACTTGCTTCATCATCAGATTGGCTGGCTTTCAGTGCTGTTAGTTGGTATTAAAAAGTCAGTAATTAATATTTTGTATGCCACATAAACGTTCTCTACAGTATGCTTTTTTCATCAGCTTTATCTACTAGAAATGAATGAGAGATGCAGCTATGGAACATTTTGAAAGGTTTTCTCAAAGAAATGTGTGGGACTGTCCTTGATAAGAGTCCAAAAAAACCCATAGTAACAAATGTAGCTAAAATGATAACCACAGAAAGAAAATGGGAGGCAAAAAAAGGGAGCCTTCAAAGACTCTTCTTTTGAAAATGTGCAATTACTAAGCAAATAATATTCAGATCATGGGCTTTACCTCTCTGGCAAACCATTAAAGCATCTTCTACAAATCCTGGGCAAAGGACATGCCGGAGCACGATAGTCATAAAGAGACATAAGATGACGATGTATCGTGGTCTTCTTCCATGAATCGTTATCACACAAATCTGTGGCCCAAGCAACACTGCAAAGGATATTTCTCAACCCACATTGGTCAACTCTGTACTCTTCCTGATGTAGTTCAGACCACAGGGAAAAAAGGGAAATACAGACCTGCTGCAGTGCCTAGAAAGCTTCACTGGGGAAAGGATGCTTTTAGAAAATGTGAAGGCCTGAGGAGTCCCCAGGGGAGCAGAAGTCCTGGAACTGTTTTCCATGCAGCAGGGGAAGCTGAGGAAAGCTCCCAGGCTGTAGCTAATGAGAGGAATGTGCTAAGAGGGGCAGCTGCACTGCTCAGCTTGCATGGAAAAAGGCTTTAAAGGCTGAGCCTGGCCCAGCTGAGTAAAACACAGCATGGAGATCACCAAGCAGCTTCCAAAAGCAAATTGCCCTTCAAAAGAAAGATGGCTCATGTTAACCCCCTTTAGTTAATGTGAGCTGCTGTGCTTAAATGAGCATGAAGACACAATCTAAGAGAAGGACAGCGCTCACATCCACATAAATCCCGTGGTGGAGGAGGCATGTAATCAGGGCTGATTGCCACAATGTCTGAGCTTTATTGTAGATGCTGTTCCTTGTATACAGTCTTTCTATTGCATAAATTCATTCAACCCCATTTTCTAACCTGGAAATATTACTTTCAGAGTTAAATAACTGGAGGTTTTACCTTTAAACTGTGACATTGAAGTATATAAAAATCCATTTAAGCAACCTACAGAGCTACTTATAAACTGAGTACAGCTGTAGCAGATAGTACTCATGCCAAGGTGGAGAGGACCTTCATACACTACATGGGACTCATTATGCTTGTCTTGGAAGAATAAAAACAGCAGCTGGATATGGCATTAACTATAGGTATCTTCAAAGCTTAAGCTGCCAAGCCATTACAGTTGGAGCCTGAAGATTAAAATTTCTCAGGTAGTTCCCATTAGGACTCAACAATTCATTGGAATGTGCTCAGAGCGTATATTACACCACACGAGGTCCTATGTCCTGAAATAAGTAAGCAGGATAATTTCCAGGCTGCTAATCCAAAGACATGTAAGCATGCTAATTTCTAAAATAAGGTCCAAGCAATAGGTGTGCAACAGAATCCACTGGAAAACTTCAACAATCATAAATGTCAATGTCCACATATATGTCTGTGTCTGTTTACAGACATATTTCCGCCTCAGCTGAAGTAGATTTCTGACCTCATGCATATTTCACAATTTGATTGACTCAACACCTAGAGTGCATCCTCGGTCATCTAACTAAATCTACACTTGTCACGCACCGAGGGGGAATTCACCTTTTAGCCATCCTATGGATGCTGTTTACCAAATATGATGGAGACAACTCATAAACTCTGGTAAATGTGTGCTCTGCAACTCCTGGAATGCTCCAGGCTCCCACACTGTGCCATTTGCATGGTGGCAGCTGGGCCTGCTGTTGCTTCTCCTTTAGGTGTGCAGAACTGACTTACTCAGAATTTAGCAATGTTTGAAGTCTAAGACCAGATCCAAATTTTGCAGCTCCACTGCAGTTCTATTTTTACCATCTTAATTCATTGTGACCAGTTTAAATCTCTGTCCGCCTTGCTGAGTCCCTAGAAGATCATGTTTTCCACCTGAATAATCCTTTAACACAGACATCCACTGATTCTATCTCTCACTTTCTAGTGTAAATTGTCATAATGCAAAAATATACAGTATTTTAGATCTATGCTTAAAATATAAACTGCCAGCTTCCGTCACACTGAAGCCCTAAGGGTTTTTAATATCAGGCTGCTACTGCCAGAAATAGGGTGCTGCATTTGAATCTGGTTTTATATTCTCCACAAAATCAGGCTTCCACATTGGGCGTATTTACATGTGCATTTGATGGCATTTAATGTATGCATACAGCTAAAATAAAATTTGCATGATGGTAGCTGATCACATGCAGGCTTTGATGAGTTCCTCGCCTTCTGCTAAGCTCCACATATCTTATTGAATTTCTGCATCAGTGCACTTCCTGGATCAGAGTGATGCACACATCATATATCCGTGGGTAAGTACAAATATACACTTTTCTATGACATCAACAATAAATCAACTATGTGTGATAGCTAAAATTATGCTGTTTTATATTAGTTGTCAGATGAAAAAATATTTTCCATTGCTTTTTTTATACCATTTCCAATCTCAATTAAATATAGAGTAATCAAGTTCATCTGTATTGTGTCAGGGATTAGAAGTGTTGTTTCAGACTGTGTATTTGAAGGTATTTGTATTAGAGACAACAGTATAGATTGGCAGGAAAAACTCACTGACCTAGCACTAATGCAGTATAATAAAACTGCTGTTCACTGACATTAAAAATATATACAAGAAACAATAGAATTAAGAATTCTTGTTTAAAAGTAGAAAAATAAGCATAACTTGTTCTCATAGGAATCTCAATAATTTTCCTCTTACTCTAGGTAATCATTGGAGGGGGCTGCCTATGTAGAGGCACTTTAAGTGAGCTCTGAACCTACTACTCAAAGCAGAGCAAAGGATCTTCCTTAGATTCTGCAGAAGAATGATTAAGTGGCACATTTCTGCTTGATAAACAAAATTGTAATGAATCCAAAGGAAATTATAGATTTTATCATCTTCTGCAAAGTCTTACAATGAGCATCTGTGTTTTGCTGGCATGCAGATTATTGATGGTCCAAACTTATTAAGCTTTCTGGTCTCTTTGTTCACAGAAGTAAATCAGCACAGCAGAAGGAATTAAAAACAGCACTAAAATAATGTTCTATTGTTTTACTGAAATGCTTTATGAATCCTTATATCTTATGGGCTGATGGAACAATTCTAAGGTCTTATTTTCCAAAGGTATCTCTATTTTATTGCTTATGAAAAATCCCTTCCTTTTAAAACTAGTCAGCAAAAGAAAATTTTGCTGCATGCTGTGAACTACTGAGGATGACTCCCAAGAAGCAGAAAAAGATAGAAATATAAATAAATACCTCACAATGGTAATGTCTTTATGGCACTTCTGATATTTTTTGATTGTTCCAGATGTCACGTGAATCAAAATTTTGCCCAAGGAACTTAAAACATTTTTTTAAACCTAACACATGAATACACTGGAAGTTAAAATTAACAAAACATGAGGGGGTGTTGTGCAAGGAATTCTTTTTAAGTAGAGGCTACTTAATACAAGTTATTTTATGCACTGCTCAAAAATCATATTCTTCTTTGAAAGACTATAATATCTGAACATTTTCACTTTCTTCCCTCAAGGACATATTTAAACTTGGACTTTTTATTTCATTTCGAGAAGATATACTGCTTCAGCAGGAACTTCCTGTTTAGATGAGGACGACATGGTGAACAACATACCTGAAAGCAGCTGGCTGAAGCATGGATTCCTCAAACATGGAAATTAACCACTCAAATACAAGGAGGAGGCTAGAAAATCACTCTGTAGGTCAGAAACAGCACTGAAGCCCCATGGTAGTGAAGAGTTTCTCTTACAGACAAAGCTCCTCACCCAAATAGATACTATGTCTTCCCTTCCATTATTTCAGCTCTTAAAGCTAATTTTATTCCATTTTCTTTATCTGTGTCCATTTCTTCTGTCCTAAATTCTGAACCTTTTGTCCCTTGTTATTTCTGATTCTATTACTCTATGACATTTTGCTATATATTTTCATTCTCTTTACGTTTACACCAAAATAGTATGACTCCAGACACAAGGTCTCTCAAGAATTAAACTATTTGTCTCCTCTAGAGAGAAGGCGGTAGCAACTGAGCAAGTTTTCAGATATTGTAAAAAAACAGTGATATGTGTAAGCAAGAAGATCCCTGGCATGGTACTAAAAAGGTCATAGGAAGCCACCCCAAGCAGAGGTGTTTGTATGCTCAGGAGTCCCTTTTAATTTCTTGCATCAGCAGCCAACCCAAGCACACTGCCTAGATTGGGACTTCTGGTTAACTCCTACCTGGACTCTTGACATGATAGATGAGAGGATAATCCTTCTGCACTCAGTTTACTCTGATCCTGTCTACCAGTCTTTCTCCTGGAAAAAACAAAATCACTGGATGGAGTATATACCTTTAAATCAAAGAATTAAAAGGGGAAGAGAATCAAAGACCTCATTTCTTTAAAAAGAGAAAAGTAATTTTTTTTTCTTCTACAGTCTCTTTCATACCAATGGCACTTTGTATGAAATTATGGGTTATCTCTGTTTCCTTATTTAGCTAGTACAGGAGTGCATTGAGCTGTTCTGTGTCACACTGGAATGTGTGTACCTGTAGGATGGCACAGCATAATATGATTCAAAGTGGCATTTTCCTCTAGACTCACTGCCAGCGTTTCAGACAAGCATGCACCAATCACAGAATATTTAAGCTTTATGCACATGAAATGCAGCCTTGAAACTAGTGAGAAATAGTGAGAAAGAAGTGAGAAATACTTTTTTGAGACACTAAGAACATTTGTTTTCTTTGAATTTGGACGGGCAGTTTGACAGCTTTCTACATGTTGGTACACATAGAGTTTTCCAGTTTCCTAGAAAGTAGCCTATTAAAGAACAAGATGCCATAGACTGAATCCACAGAATTCCTGCTAAAGATGCAATTTTTGAGATAATGCCCTGACACACAGGCCAGAACTGTGGCTCTTTTTTCTTGGTTTTATCAAAAAGGTTATACTTGCTACTAAACTCTGTTCAACATATAAACACAGTCTGGCTTTTCTTTCTCTATTATTCTCCATGCAGGGAAATGAGTGCATCAGGTGAAGTCACCAGTTTTAGTTTCTATCACTTTCTGAGAGCAAAGTCATATATCTATAAGTAAAAAGAAAACAAAACCAAAAAAGATAAGTGTAAGCAGGAAAGAAAGTAACGGGTAAACAAAGCATTACCATGTTTTCACATGGGATGTGTTTCAGTGCAGAGCAATAAACACACTGTTACTCATCAGTCCAAAGCCACCAGCTGAAATAAGTATGTTTCCATCATGTACATAACAGCAAATATTTATTTTCAAACATAAATTCCCCGTCCAAAGTCACAACTTGTTATATTAAAATGTTAAACATTATAAACTGAGGTCATAAATCTCTTATGTCCATCACTGAACATTATTCTTAGGAAGCCAGGGTTAGACATTCTCATCTGGCCTTCCTGGGGTGAATCATCCATGATGTTCTGCAGCTTTCTGGATTGTGCAAATATAATGGGACAACTAGTGACATTCATATTCTGAGAGCAAACAATTTTATCATACGAAAAATGCATAAATCTTTCACAGTTTCACGTATAAGGATATCAGTGAGAATATGATCTCTGTTTGTAACTTAGAGGAACAATCTTGGGCAAGTCACTGCTGCTGCACCTGAAGCAGCCCCCATGCAGGTCTCCTCCATGCTGCAGTACAGCACAAGGCAGAGACACCACCTTGACTGCAGAACAAATCTCTCTGTTCACCGCATTTACACCAAATATGCTAATAGGAGAGGCCTGGCAGGAGGGAAATCAGTGTTTTAAAATAGTTCTGAAGAAGTCAAGGTGCTTGGTTGAGCCCTTGTGCCTTAGGTTAGCTGAACCATCTAACTCCTTTGGGCCAGCCAATGATGCTGCTCCTAGTAAGGAGTTTAGATATGATCATTTGAGCTTGAAGAGGCCAGACAACGGCCTCTCTGTGATGGCAAAAGTTAATTTAACAGAATATGTGAGGGATGTGGATAGGTGATGTCATAGTTATCAAATAATTACTCTTCTGTTCACATCTAGGTCACCTTGCCTGTAGAAACTTTGATGATCAAATCATAGTTACTTTCCCTGCTAATTATTTTTTTAAATTATAACTCATTACTAAGTGGATGCATACACTGAACCTGGCTTACCAGTCAATTAATTTGTCAAAGAGTTTTCCATTTGTTGCATATATGAACAGCAGTCTCCTGCAGCAATCAAATTTAAGAACTGAAGGAACACCAAAAAAAATATTCCATACCCCTAACATGTGAAATGAAAATATGTACTACTTCTTAATTAACATTTCTGTAATGGTTGTGCAAACTTATCTAACACAAGAAATACAAATTCTGGGACCAGAATTTGGCTTAGGGAAAAAAGTAAGAGTGTAATTCCATAATGTAAAAAGAAAATAATGTATATTCCTGCAAAGAATCCCATCTGCCCCTGAGCACTGCTGTTGTTTCAGGATCTGAACACCATGAGTATTTGGCACACACCTGAAAGGCAGGAAGCCAAGGAGCACAGGTGGATACTAAATTGATAAAGCCATAGAGTGGTTTGAGTTGGAAGGGACCTTAAAGACCATCTCATTCCAATCCCCTGGCCATTGGCAGGCTCACCTTCCACAAAACTGGGTTACTCAGAGACCCATCCAGCCTGGTCTTGAACAGTTCCAGGTATGGGGCATCCACAGCTTCTCTGGGAAATCTGCTCTAGTGCATCACCACCCTCACAGTCAAAAATTTCTTCCTAATATCTAATCTAAATCTGGCAAATTCTTTCATGTTGAGATCATTTACTTCTGACACAATTTCTGTCTTAGTGGTTCCCACAGAGGCTGGGAACGGAGGCACATTTGTATGCAATCCCCTGCTCCCATCTCTTTTGCCAATCTCCTCTGGACTTCAAACTGTATATGAGAGCTTCTTGAGAACCCACTCTTGTTGCATTTCGGGAAGATTATAAGTGCCCTGTTTGCTTGCAGTTTGATGCACTGTGTGGATTTCTTATGGTTATGACAAATGCAAGTGGTATGTGATTTTCTAGGGACAGTGGCTGCTCCCACCTCTAGTTAATTTGACTGAGAGCTGCAAGAATGGGTAGAAAAATAAGGGTCCAGTAAGTCCTTCTGCACTAAATGGTTAGAGGTTGGCTGCCCACAGGGCTGACATTAAATAAATTATACATACAGTCCTTTACCTGGAAATGAACATAAGTGGCATATTTGCTACATTCTGTTACCTTCTAGATTTGCAAGCTGTTGTTTCTGAAGTTGTCAGGTAGAACACATTTAATGTATGGATAAGCCTCATTCATGCAGGTTTAGATCAGTTTGGTTTCTGTGAATACTTTCTCTTTCCTACTGCACTGATGCTCAGTCCTCTGGGCTATGACAGATTGGGCTCTGTCATTTCAGTGCTCACTGACACCAGGACAACAGAGCCAGCTCTCTCACTTCTGCACAAAACAGCCTTTCAAGGCTCAGGCATTAACTCTAGGACTCTCAAAAGCACACAGCATCAGAAGCCAGAATTAGCCAGATAGTGAGGAAGACACCTGCCATCAAGGTGTCGGGAAATGAAAAAGGAAAATCTAATGACCAGAGGGTCAGAAGCTCAGTGATTTAATGGTATTCTCCAAGTGCCCATCTTGTTACAGCTGGGTAATTGCTGTTAGAACAACATGGCTAACACTTTATTTTTCCTACAGGAGATAATTACTTTGATTGAAAACACTGGCTGTCTGACGATGGAATACCTACTGCAACACCTGCAGACCAGGCATGGACAGCTGCATTTGTCTTGTAGCAGTGCTAATCAGGTTCCTGCAACTGCCAGATCTTTGGCTGAGGTTGAGGGGACAGGTTGCCATCATGCTTTTGAGGTCTTTTTTCCTTCTCTACTGATTGCTTTAGTCTCAGTTCTTCCCTCACTTTTTAAGACTCCAAAATACATTATTGGCAGTAACAGCAAATACAGAGAAGAGAAACTGCCAGACAATCAATTGATATAAATTAATCTACTATTATAGCCAGCTGAGTTCTTTAAATATATGCAAGATGAAAAAAATTAACCCCAAATCTGATCAAATGCTAATTAGCATTTGATATTTTCTGCAATGATTATGTATAAATCCACAAAGGAAATTACAGGCTACACTAACCTGTCATGCTTAGGTTAGCACTTGTCAGCTACCCAGTGTCCATTCTCAGCTAAGATGGACATTTTAAACATGCACTTATTTCTGGCTGAATTTACTATATTTTCAAGCATAATAAAAGAACAAACAGATACTTTTTATAAATTGGGTGGAAATGATGAAAGGAAAAAATCACTTCTACAAATAGTATGTGTTGTACTGAATTATTTTGTAATATAAAAATGGACAAACATCAAGGGCAAAAATAACCTCACCCTAATCAATACAGTGACAAGCTAAATTTGATGGCAATGGCCTTCACAGAGCCCATCCTCGAAATGAACAGCAAGTTTTCTCTAAAGGCCTTGTGGAAGCATGGGCTTATTCAGTGTACATAATTGTTTCTGTAGAATAAAACTCTCCAGGGAGGATTAGCTTTATCAACTGTAACCACAACTATACAGTCTTATGTCACTTTCTTCTCCACATGGGTGGAGTGCTGTTTAAATTCATCTAGTTTGGCCCTATAGTATAATGATGAATCATGTTTATAAGTAAGGATGTGTGCTGGTACTGACTGGGATAGAATTAATTTTTTTCCCAGCAGCTGGTATGGGCCTGTCTTTTGATTTTGTGCTAGTAACAGTGGGATATTTTCATTATTGCTGAGCAGCATTTGTACTGAGTCAAGGCTGTTTCTTCTCACCCACCTCACCAGCAAATGGGCTGGGAGTGCACAGGGGACACAGCTGGGACAGCTGACTTCAGCTGAACCAGGCAATATTCCAGACCATATGGCATCATGCTCAGCATATAAAGCTTTGGGGAAGAAGGCAGCAGTGGGCTGTTAGGAGTGATTGTCTGTCCTCCTGTCTGTCTTCCCCAGTCACTGTTACATGTCATGGAGCTCTGCTTACCTGGGGATGGCTTAACAACTGCCTGCCAGTGTGAAGTGCTGAATCATGAATTCCTTGTTTTGTTTCGCTTGCATGTGCAGATTTGGCTTTCCCTAATAAACAGTCTTTATCTCAACTCACGAGTATTCTTACTTTTAGTCTTGCAGTTCTGTCATCCGCCCCAACATGGGGGGGAAGTCATCAGCTGTGTAGGGCTGAGCTGCTGCCTGGGGTTGAACAGTGAGAGCAAGAGAATTTGTAAGGACAGGCAATCTGTACTTTGAGAACTTTATAGAAATGTTTCTCTTATCATAGACTCAGCAATCTGAATGATTTTTATTGTTTTAAAATTCAGTGTGGATCGAGATTGGAAGACAGGTAGTCAAATAATCATTTGTAGGGAACTGAAGAGGAACCTTGAAGTCTGTTAAGATTTGCTGCAGATGACAATAAAGTTATGAATTTATTAAAGTTAAATTGCATTTCTCAGCATCCTAGACATTGCAAAAAGACAGATATGACACTTGAAAGGTAGTTTAACCTGGTGGCAATTACATTACTGTAGCAGAACCAGAAAACTGCATATTTTTTATTTGCCCTGCACTCTACTATTCTGTCTTCCTTCTTACCCAGCTGCATCCAAAACTTTGAAGTCCTTGCAGAGTGAAGAGCAGGTATTTCTTCACTGTGAATCTAACACAGTTGTCATCCACTTTAGAGGACTTCTTTGCTTCATTCTATTCTGAGATTCCTAAAAAAGCTGGATGACAGCTTTATGAAACAGGTCCTAAGGGATGCAACTGAGAAAGATGCCTTGCTTGACCTGGAGCTTGTCAACAAAGAGGGTCTTGTGAGTGAAGTGGAGATTGGTAGATGTCTTGGCCACAGTAACCAAGAAGAAATCAAGTTTAAAATGTCTGTTAACAGGAGGAACAGTGCCAGCAAAACCTCAGCTCTGGATATGAGGAGAGCAGACATCAGGCTTCTCAGGAAATTAGTAAGTAAGGTCTCCTGGAAATATGTTTTTGCAGATGCTAGAGTCCATCAGTGCTGGCCAATTTTAAACATCACTTCCTAAAGGCACAGTAGCAAGAAATTCCCAAAAGTCAGAAGTCGAGCAGGTGAGGCAGAAGGCCAGCTTGGCTGAATAGGAATCTTCTCTTGGAAATAAGGCAAAAAGGAAGTTGTATGCCCAGTGAAAACAGGGCCAGGTAACATGACAAGGATACAGTGATACTGTAGAGAGGAAATTCAGGCAGTCAAACCCGGAGCTGAAGCTGGCCAAAACTGTAGGGGACACTAAAAAGAGTTTTTTCAAATATATTAATGGCATCAGGCAGTGTAAAGCTAGTATCAGTTCATTACAGGATGAGGATGGTCTCCTCACAATCAGGGACATGGACAAGGCAGAGGTTTAACCTATTCTTTGCCTCTGTCACCAACACCAGACAGACCAAGGGAGTCTCAGTGCCCTGAGCTGGAGAACCATGACTGCAAGAATGATCAATTCCCAATCAGCCTCGGGCTCCAGCTGGGTCCCTGCAAACCCATGGAGCCTGCTGACCTGAAGCCAGCACAGCTTCATGAGAAGAAAGCCCTGCTTATCAAATCTGCTATCCTTTTATGACAAGATAACCCACCTAGCTGATCAAGAGAAGCCAGCTGATGTAATATTTTTGGACTTCAACAAAGCTTTCAATACCGTCTCTCCTAGTGTTCTTCTGCACCAAATATCCAGCTCACAGCTGAATAAACACATCATGTGATGTGTGAGCACCTGGCTCAGGGTTCAGCCACAAAGGGTTTAGTGAATGGGGTGACATCAGACTGATGACCTGTCACTAGTGGAGCTCTACAGGGCTCCATCTCAGCCCTGTGCTCTTCAACATCTTTATAAATTACTTAAATGCAGGACTGGAAGGGACACTAAGCAGGGTCTCAGATGACAAAAAACTGTCAGGAGGTGCTGACTCCCTCAAAGACAGGGAGGCCCTGCAGAGACACCTCAGCAAGTCAGAGGGCTGGGCAATCATCAATCACATGAAGTTCAACAAGGGAAAGTGATGGATTCTGCACCTGGAATGGGGCAAACCTGGATGTACAGACAGACTGGGGACTGGGATGGTGGAAAGCAGTGTCACAGAAAGGGATCTAGGGATCCTGACTAACAAGTTGAACATGAGTCATCAGTGCCCTGGCAGTCAGGAGGGCCAACCCTGTCCTGGGGGGCATCAGGCACAGCATCACCAGCCAGGCAAGAGAGGGGATTGTCCCTCTTTGCTCTGCACTGGGGTGGACTCACCTCCAGTCCTGGGGGCAGTTTGGAGTGCCACAACATAAAACAGACTTTAGGCTATTAGAGACCTTCCAGAGGAGGGCTAAGAAGATGATGTATGAGGAGTGGCTGAGGTCACTTCTTCTGTTCAACCTGGAGGAGACTGAAGGGAGACCTCATTGCAGTCTAGAATTTTCTTTGTGAGGGGAAGAGAGGCAGGCACTGTTTTCTTCTCTGTGGTGGCCAGTGACAGGACCTGAGGGAATGGCCTGAGGTTGTGTCAGGGGAGATTTTGGCTGGATATTAGACAACAGTTCTTTACCGTGAGGGTGATTGGGCACTGGAACAGCTCCCCAGGGCAGTGGTCACAGCACCAGCCTGACAAAGTTCAAGAAGGGTTAGGACAATACTCTTGGACACATGGTGTGGCTCTTGGGGATGGTGCTGTGCAGGGCCAGGAGTTGGACTTGATGATCTGGGTGGGTCCCTTGCAGTTCAGCACATTCTGTAATTCTGCAAGATCTAATCCAGTATGAAGCAAAATCCTGTTGCATGACACTGTGCGTGGAGCACGCTTTAACCTAAACTAGCTCTTGGGATTATGTTGCAGAGAAATAAAGATACACAAGTTTAATTATCCTTCCTCCTCCTTACAAATAATTTGAAAACCAATTCATAAAGCATATTACTGCTGTATGGCCCTTGGGATTCTTTCCTTGTTCCTCATTTCTTTGTCATTATCATCTTTTATAATTACAGCAGGAAGCTGCCCAAGATCAGCTCTCTGTAAGAAATGTAAAATTAGGCCCATCCAGGGAGGAGAACAAGAAGGATTCAGACAGACTTTTTAAGTATGTTTACCTAATAAAGGCATATTTTGGTACATCCATGTGTATCCCAGTATAGGATAAGGACTTGTACAGCAAAGAGAAAGGGTAGGATTTCATCCCTCTGCTTTCAGGTAAGACTCCTGAAGAGCGTGTGGTATATTCCCTTTGGGGGAGGCCTCAAGGAGGTCTGGGGTAGTTGAGAAAGCAAGAGAGGGAGACAGATAACACAATTTCACCAAGAAGGTGGCTCACTTGGGCATAGTCATTAGGCTTTCCTGCTGAAATTGCTCAAGAGGGGAAATACAAAATTGAAGGAAGCTCAAAGAACCAAAAGCCTGCAATATTTCCGTGGGGAAACACTGAAATACAGTGAGTATGTCTATGGAATGAATTTCAATCCTGGGCTAATGAGGCTAAACCACCTAAATTTTTGACTATCAAAGCAGGTGTTTTTCTCTGAGCCAGGGGACACAGCTGAGGTGCTCTAACATGGATGCCTGGTTTGATGTCAACAGTGCTATTGGCTGGCCAGGTGTCTGCAGTGACACTGAGCCATCACTGCTCACCTTGAACTGCTAACCAGCGGGGCAGTCCTCACCAGAGACACAATTTGGGTGAATGAAGCTATTGCAGACACTCAAGGGAAATCCTTCTGTTCTCAAGCTACTGTCCCAAGGACACAGAGCTGCTGTGTTGTATCTGACAGGATTCTTCTGGTGTCTTGGATGATTCTTACCCAAGTCCTTGTCTTTCACTTGTGAGCCGTAGGAATGGTAGTAACATGACCTATTAATCTGACCCTTCTTTTTCATGATGAAAAATGATGTGCTGGCAGTATGAACATGCTGAATACTCCAGAAATGAATACTGCAGGCTTCAAGACCCATTTGCTTCCTCAGGTTCAAGCACAAGTTTCCTAGACCATGCTTGAGACAAGTGGGATTTAGAAGATGTCACAGACCCAGAAGATGAACCCTGAAAACATGCCTTCAAACTTAAACTTTTGGGGGCTGATTCTTTGGGGACTGTGTCTCGGGCAGTGGGAGCTGAACAGATGGGGAAACCAGATGGTCTGGGCTTCCCTGCATGGGATTATTTTGCACAATGGTTGTCCCAGATCCCAGAAACAAAGTAATTTAGAGGTTGTCTTCTTACCTGTGTAACTGCTGAGGCAGACACACATGTTGTATGAGCCTCGTCAGAACTAGACATTTGCCTAGCACACAAGATGTGAAGTACTATTGTTCCCATTAGAATTTCTAAAAAAAAGAATTCATGGAAATGCTTTGCCTTTTCTAGATCTCACTCTTCCTGTTAAAATGTTCTGTTTCTCTGTAAAAGGTCAAATGAGACTCAGTATAATACCTTGATCAGAGATCAGAAGAGAAAAGAAAATTAAATTTCCACTTGCAAACAGTAAGAGGAGTGGCACAGCTAAGTTGTGGCTCAAAATATGTGGGTCAAAGTTACCTATGAGAAATATCTATTTTAACTAATAGTAGGTGTTACAGGTAATAATGGAACCCAAAACTAGATTTACAAGTAGCTAAACACTTCAGTATGTTCCTAAATTAAAAATCAGTTTTGCATATAATCTCTTCCACCACAATCTTTTGTTTTATTTATGCAGTGGTAGATACCTAAGGATTTAGAAACAGTGCTTTCAACACCACTTTATTTGGTTACATAAAGATATTTATTTTGGGCTTAGAACTAATCAGAAAACTACTTTTTTTCCATAAAATTTAAGGGTTTTTTATGGAAAAAAAGAAAACATCAAAAGACTAAAGCTAATAAAGACAATATTTTGATTCAAGATGGAGCTGTGATTGTCTCTTCTCTTCTCTTCTCTTCTCTCTCTTCTCTTCTCTTCTCTTCTCTTCTCTTCTCTTCTCTTCTCTTCTCTTCTCTTCTCTTCTCTTCTCTTCTCTTCTCTTCTCTTCTCTTCTCTTCTCTTCTCTTCTCTTCTCTTCTCTTCTCTTCTCTTCTCTTCTCTTCTCTTCTCTTCTCTTCTCTTCTCTTCTCTTCTCTTCTCTTCTCTTCTCTTCTCTTCTCTTCTCTTCTCTTCTCTTCTCTTCTCTTCTCTTCTCTTCTCTTCTCTTCTCTTCTCTTCTCTTCTCTTCTCTTCTCTTCTCTTCTCTTCTCTTCTCTTCTCTTCTCTTCTCTTCTCTTCTCTTCTCTTCTCTTCTCTTCTCTTCTCTTCTCTTCTCTTCTCTTCTCTTCTCTTCTCTTCTCTTCTCTTCTCTTCTCTTCTCTTCTCTTCTCTTCTCTTCTCTTCTCTTCTCTTCTCTTCTCTTCTCTTCTCTTCTCTTCTCTTAGCAAAGTTCTTCATTTCATATAGGTGGTGATCATAGATATTTGTTTTTCCTCTGTCTAGAAGCTTTGGCAAAAGATTTATGCTTCATAAATGAGCATATTATGGTTCTTCCTACATCACTTCTTTATTAAACAAAGATTCCACCAATCTGGGATACAATCAAGGAAAATTATTACATAGTTTATGAGGCAGACTTTGAAATTCGTCAGATAATATATTTGAAAAATAGGCTCTCCTAAGATAAGGCAAATATTAGTCAAATACTGCTTCTTCCAAAGACAGCTGGGCAACAGAAAATATCAAATATTTTTCTGGGCTGGTATGTCTGCTATCTCACTTCAATTTACACATATTATCATTGGAAGCAGTAGAAGTTTTGGCATGGGGAATTTGAAATGCCTGTCTTTTGAAACCAGCTTTTTGCAATTTACAAATTGAGACAACATCAGTGAGCTTCTACTCTTTTGCCAGCAAACAAGGAAATCTGCAGGAGGCCTGACACTCTGAAGCAGCTGAGAAATACAAATATTTTGTTCGAGTTGTACATACAAAATGCCAATATGGAACATGCTTAAAATAAGGAGGTTTAATCACAGCACATCCAACTGATTGGTGCACACTAAAGTTCCCAGTCCTGCCTATATCACCTACCTTTTATGGATGCCTAAAGATTTTTTCCTTTTTATGTATTTTTCATATGTTTGTAGCTTTGTAGACATTAATACGTGCTTATACATCTCCTGGGTTTTTTCCTATTCTTTCTCTTAAATTTTAGAATAATTAGTTAACCTTATAGCATATTCTTGAAATACTTTTTAGTCTTCTTTTGAGGTAGATGACCTACAAGAAGAACATTTTGTTTTCTAATCAGAATTTGAGAAGACATAACAAGAAGTGGGGTAAAGAAGCCCTGGACCAACTCCAGTGGGGCAGTACCCAGGGAAAAATTACCTAATCAACTGCTCTTCTAATTGGACAACGTTTTTCAGATATGATAATCTATTAAACTTATAAAAATTGTAGAAATCTGGTACCGTGTGTGCCCATAGCCCATAACTATGGACACACCCAGAATTTTCCAATAAAGAACTGCTTTTTTTATTTTACCATTTTAATACAATTGCAAGGGGTTTTGTCTTTTGCTATCAGGCAACATTATGAAGCAAGTTCCCATGGCTTCTCAGATTTCTCACTGGTTATTTGTACAGAGATTGTCTGAAAGAGCATCATTTAAGGTTCTTCAGTGCTACATGCAGGTGTGCAGAGAAATTCTGTGACACTGAACAGCCAGCACAGACATCTCAGTGAGAGCAGCAGGTATAGAGTGAAACCAAAACGACCTACCAGCTACTACTACTATCAGCAAAAACAGAGACAAAAACAACTTTTCTGAAGCACATAATATATGCTGGGAAAGTTTAGAACATATTTACCAAGACTTGCAAAGTCACTCCAAATGTCTTTTGCTACATATTGAAGAAGGCAAAGTTCAGCCACTGATAGCACTGCCACCAAATCTGAAAATAATGATTTTTTGCTCAACGATGCTCATGATTAGATGGGGTGTCACAAAGGGAAGTTTTGAAATATTGAGTGCTAGTTAAGATTATGTAGAAATATGCTAAGTATTCAAAATAATTTTCTTTTGCTTTCAGTGCTTTTCTCAGTTTAACTTTGTAGTTTCACATAAAAGACCTGCTCTGAAGTAGAGCTGCAGGAATAATGATGAGTTTTGCTATTTACAGCTCCAGTGATGTAAAATTTTACACTCACAGCAGTATGAAAAGTGAATTGTTCTTTTTTTCTTTTTTTTCCTTCTTTTTTTTTTTTTAAATTGGATATTGGTGGAGTACAAGGGGAATAGACCACATGGTGGCCAGACTGTCATGTTGACTCTGGAATGAGTTTCCTAGTGCCATTGTCACAGGTAGAGTACTCCTGACAGTGGATCAAGGTGAAATCCAATAGACCATTACTTACATTCTTAAGTCTAGGATAGATCTCATTCCTACTGTCTGTCCTGTTGCAGTGGGCAGGCAGGAATTTTCTTGCTTTCTTTGTTTTGTGAGAATAGGGTACATTATGGTCATTTGGAGTATCCAGTGATGAAGGCAATCAAATACAAACCAAAACTGCAAATATTCCCAAAGAACATAACTACTGTCAAGCAGAGTACTAGAGTTCAATTTATATTTTAACCTTTATAATCTCCCAAAACACCAGCCTACTATATGCCAGAAAAGTTATTTAAAAAGGCTTGTCTGTCATGGATAGCAAAGTAACAAAAGACAATAGATATGGAAAAAGAAGTGTTGGGTCAGTCAAAAATTCAAGACCACTAGTGTGAAAGTGGTATGAAAGAACAGCTGAAAAGTTTAGCTGGGAAACTAAAAATAATGTTTTAATTGCACAATAACTTGAAAGGTAACAAGGAGTGCAGAGGAAAAGGTAAACCCCACAGTGGCAAATATCAGCTGAGACTATGTGAAAATCAATTACTTGTGTAATGTAGGAAAGGGAAATCACAAACTTGAAGACAGAATTCTTCTATCTGGGAAAAACAAAATGTCTTTCAGCTGAAAGACACTGAGAGAAAGAATTGTGAGAAAATAATCAGGCAAGACAGAAAAGTCTAATTATAACGAATCATGGTCACTTTTATAAGGTTCCTAAGGTGGAAAGGGCAGAGCACTAAAAAAGTGTGGATATTTAAATCCAGTATTAAGTTTGAAAAGATATCTGGAGTTCACTGGCAGGAAGACATCCAAGTGAATAGAAGGGATTTCTGCTACCACAGGGAAATATTTAACCTCAAGTTTCTTTTTCATCTGCTCTCCCTGCACAAAATATCTGACCATGTTTGCAGGAAATCATGCTCTGCCCAAACTGAGCTGCCAGAGGAGTGCCTCTGGGTGGGAATGCACCACAGGACAGCTTCAAGCCTTCTCAACCCCTCCAGACTAAGAAAGCAGCCCTTGGAGTAAAGTGAATTCCATTCCCAAAGTTTTACAAAAAATATAGCTATAAATGAGATTGTACTAATAGCACCTCATCAGACCATTCTAATCAGCTATATAAAATAAAAAGCAACCCATTCATTCACGATTTAAAAATTATGAGGCCAAGATTCCAAAACAAAGAAAAGTTGATAGCCAAGTTTTAAACCTTGGAAAATACAATTATTCTATCCAAACAACAGTAAAAAATCTGTAACTTTTAAATCATAAACAATTCTTTTATAATTACAAATATTAGGAAAAGTAAGAGACTGCATTAAGTGGAGAACTAAGAGAACAGGTATTACAACCCCTGCTGTTTCTGCAAACATTTTTAGTAGCTCAAGAAGCAATGGAATGAGGCCAAAGGGAATGAGTTTCTAGAAGCTATTTACCAACTATAAAATAGCAAAGGGATAGGGAATTCCAGTTACATTGCAAGCTGTTAAAGTGGGTTTTTCTCTTTCTCTTTTCTCCCCCAAACGGCTGTTCAGTATGAAAAATGACTGTCAGCAGACACTCTTCACAACCCACCCTGATCAGCAGCCTTCATTGTTTTATTAAGACAAACGGGCAATAAGTAACTAAAACATTTCACGTCCATGGAGTTAAAAATGCAGAAACAACATTTTGCCGTGTGGCAAGAGAAACCAAAGCACAAATCTGGATCCACACTGTAAAACCAACTAGCAATGAGCTCTGAACTATTCCTTGATTCGAGTCCCCTCAGGTGGAGTTGTGCAAAATTATTTACAGACTTAAAAAAATTTTTGAGTTGATTTAGCCAGTGATTATTGTTACTATAAACACTAATTATTCCTACAACTGTCTAGTGTAAGCATTATTTTTTGGCTGTATATGATAAACAGGGAATGGTGATCACCATTTTTTTATGTTCTGCTTTCCTCTCATAAAGAGGCGTAAAAGCTGATTCTGATCATTTAAACCTTATTAAATAAACATCCTACAAAAAATTTTAAGAGGTTTTTTTGTTGAAAAATAGGACTTTCCCAAAACTAAAACACTTTACAATTTGTAAACTTTGCAACAACAAGTGTTACAATATCGTTAAATCAAAATATTGTGTTTTAAAGTTTTTTCTAATTTTTCTTGGTATTTTCTAATTAAAAAGTCATGCACTGTCCATATTTTGTTTCTTCATAATAAAACTTCAATAACTCACATCTTATACCATTCCTGAATTACACTTTGACAGAATGTCTTTCTGTGACATTTAAACAATTCAGTCTTTCAGTGATAACCAGTAACCAGTCTCCATCATAAGTCTCTGAAACACTCAGACCTCTGGGTTTAGTGACATCTCAACACATACCCAAATCCTTGTCCAAGATAGGTACTGACTTTCCACTTTTTCCTTAATTTATTCTGTTCCTTTAACAAGGATTAAATACAAGGAATGCTTTGCTCAAGTCCTTGCTTTGAGGCTGGCAGAGTAACTGTGAAACCAGGTACCCAGCTTCCAGCACAAAGCAGTATCTCACTTATATGTGCTGAGCAGTCCTTCCCCAAGTTGCTGCAGGCAGCTGATGTGGATTCAGGTTTCCTGAGAGGCCAGTGAATCATGGTCTTCTGCTTCTGCACACTGTGGCTTTAACACCAGGACATTGAACAAATACACACCCTTCTACCCTTGCTGCCATTTTTGCAGCTCAAGCCTTCTTGACCACCATTAGTCGACACTTTAATACTTTCTTTTTTTCTTTGTCACCAGCCACCCTACCTTTTGAATTTTGTCATTCCTTTTCACTATTTTTTAATTGTTTTTTCCTTCTCTCTTCATAATCAGTTTAAAATTTCGTGTCAGATAAAGTTGTAGGAGGGTTTGCTTCAGAAGAGGAAAAAACAGAAACTTTTACAGTCTATTTTTTCCCCTCAAATGAACAGAAAAAAATCAATTATTAGCTAGCAGTATGCAACAGTTTGTGCTTCTGTGCTGCCTCATGTTCTCCACAAAAAAACAAACAATCTGCTAAGCTACAGAGTAGAGCAAACTATTAATCATTGGCTCCAGAAGCACTGAATATTCCCAACTGGGCTAAATGGAGAATCTTCATTAGTTGTCACTGGGGAGGTACATATTTTCTTTGTAAGACAGTAAATTCAAATGCAGTAACTGCAAAAACATGAGAAGGACTGAAACCGCATGTAGAGAAAAGTAGGAAGTCTGCTTTCCAGCTTCCTTATTTCCCATCTTCCCATTAGGGACTTTCATTAAAGAGTATGTGTTCTGGATGGAAAAACAAACTCCTTTTCACCTTTTGGGAAAATGGCAGAAGGATTTATTTGTATCAGTTTACTGTCACTGCCTTCTTACCACAGCCCTTCTCCCACTAGCTAGTTTCCTCACAGACCAAAGATTTCCAGTCCCCTATTAACCACAGGAGGGAATGGCCATGAACATTTGTGTCTGCATACAAGTTCACTGTTCATTGTGTCATACAAGTTCATTAAGGTGAGGCAGACAGAAATACATAATAATGTATATCTTGCATAGGAAGAGCATCATTTCATCTCTTTAAAAAAAGTGTTCTACTGGAATAAATATTTTCCCTTATTACAATGTTTTACTTAAGAAGATTTGCAGTGTCATAACCAGTGAAGTAATACCAGGGTGCCATAGACAACCAAAACTATTCCTGCCCAGCTGAATCAGTGTGAAAATTAGACTGGCTAATCTTCAGAGGGAAAGAAGTGTCAGGACACCAAATGTGTTATGCTGAGGTCTCTAATGGCAGATTCACATCCTGTGCAGGTGAACACAGCCCCTTGCACATCTCCCCACCACATCTAGCCCCTACTGCCCTTTCCTCTCTGGGTCCTGACTCTTGAGCTCTGTCCTGCTGAGCCAGCCCTGTCCCAGCATTTCCCTTTGCACATGCCTCGTGCCACCATGCACTCTCCAGCCTGTCCTTCCCTGCCATGAGTTTTCTCCCTGCTTCCATTTCCATTCCCCATACCCTCAGATTTCTTCTCTGAGTTCTCACCCCTTCTCAAACATGGGGTTTGCATTTTTGGCACACCAGTGGCTTTATGCCCTTTTTTTCACCATATACCTGTTCATCATAGGTTATAAGTACAGAACCAGAGCACTTTATTCAACAAAGCATGCTAGTTCTGGCTGCTTTCCAGCATATAAAATACTAATTTCCAGTAAATTATATATGCCTGTAGGAAAGGTACAACACCCTGTTGGGAATCCAACATGGCTTCTCTCTATATCATTTTTTCCCCTGCCTGCAATAAATTGCATTATGTGAAAATATATAGAGCTCTCCAGTATTTTAATATAAATCTACCTGAAGAAAGTTAACACACATCTGGGAACATGCATGTAGCCACAGAACTACTTCCACTTTGGAGTAAAAAGAACAAAGTTAAAGAGATTAAAACAGTGGTCACTTGCTCCTTAGAATTAGGAATGAGAAATTAAAATTACATGAGTAAAGAAACAGATCACAATTTTAATTATATGCTTCCAGATTTATTTGTGCTTACTTATTCTGTAAATGTAAATTCCCTACAAGAAATGTGATACTCTGACAGATGCAAATGTTTGTGGGAGGGCCTCCAGAAGTGAGTTGGGTGAAGTGAGTCAGGTTTTGCCAATTTTAGTATATGCAGTTTCAGACTTCATGTTTTCTGACATTTATTTTCATCAACTACTGCTAGTGATGTACAAACTTGCTTTACCTTTACTTGAATTCTGTACAATGGATACATGAAGGGTGACATTGTCAGAAATGTAAGCCCTCCAGAACAACTTCAGGTGTGGGAGTTTGCTAAAATGAATGCTCTGCTAATAGAAGTCACTGCTTCTGTCTTGCTATAGTTTACATGTTTTCTGGTTTGTGTTTGATGGGGAATAAAGATATGAAATTTGCTAGCAACAGCACCTGTTATTAACAGCAGTGTCTCTCTGGAAGGTGCTGGCAATTTTTCTATCAGCATTTTCTGACAGAGGTATCCCTGTGAATGACTCTGCAGTCATTTCACATTCTGTGAAATTTCACATTCACATTTCACAGTCTGTGAATGAAACTACAGTCTGCAGTTATGCCTACTGTAGTTTCAGTCTAGGAAACATCCTCTAATGTCAGAATTTTACATAGCTTGGTTGCAAAATTTACAGTGGCAATTTCACCTAATTTGCTGAACCTCATTGTCTTTAAAGTCCTCTTAGATGCAGCAGTCCTTCACAGTTTTCAGGTCTCTTCTCTTCTAAACAATATTACAGATCTACTTTGCATTATTAAAAGTACAGATACACCTGTTTAAGCCACAACTCCTTTGTCCACTGGTTAAAACTCCTTGGGAAAACAGCCAGAGAAAGGGGTTCTTCTCAGCTGCAGGGTGCCAAGCTGCTGATGAAGATACAACCAGCAATTCTCAGTTCCTGCTCCCTTCAACGTGAGAAAATGTGCAGTAAATACACTGGTTTTCCATTGCTGTCTTGGGGAGCCATTGAAATTCCTTTCACCTCACTGGGAAAATGTGTGTCTGTACCTAGTCTGTAATGCCCTGAGATTAAATTGTTCAGCCTCATTCTGTCTCTTTCCTCTGCTTATATCCTAGAAACTGTTCTCGGACTGAGTCAGGAGCTCTCAATGCACCATGTGCATGAAGTATTTACTCTTGCCCATATGTACACATATAAGATCCTACAAATAGCCAGGGGTCCTGCTCCCTGGATGGGATTGCACTGCTTTCCATCACAGCTTCTGCACAGTACTGCATTTTGTCACATAGATATACCCTCAGTGCTGGTGAATGATTAATGCGATAAAAAGGACATCCTTGTGGGAATTATTTCCTTCAAAGCATGAAATCATTCAATAATGCTTTGACAAGGCTATATCACAAACAATTCCCATCTCTCTCCTCATAATGCCAGTGGTAAAAGCAAGCCAAAATCATTCTGACAATATCTCTCTGTTCAGAAATAGCAATTCAAGCCTGACCAATCATCCCGTGTGCACTGGCCAGCTGCTTGTGGAGATGAAGGTACTTATCTTGGCAGTGTGTGTTATCATCCCCTGCCTTGCTAATGGGCTTCCTACCACTTCTCCTGCTTCCTGTGGCCTCTGAGGCTGGCAGGTACCATGCTCATTCCAGAAACAGGCTGAGAACTTCAGGCCTGACAGGTGTTCTTAAGTTACCTCGGAGCCAAGTGGTCCCAAGTTCCAGAGCAGCCCACCTGGCATCAGGACTCCCAGGAACTTTCAAACACAGGTTTTTCCCTGTCCAGAGATATTTCCTGCATCTCATTCAGCCACCCTTGCAGTCTGGACTTTTACTGGGAATTTTCTTGTGCCTCCTAGAGGCAGACTCTGATTAGGAGCAACCCAAACAGACTCAAGACCTGGTAGAAAAAGGAGATCTTGTATGTTCCTGAACTGTGTTATTCTCTTTTCTGAAAAACCTCAATTACTCTTGTTTGAAATGAGACAGTATCTCAAGTGCTTGAATATTCTTGCAGAAGGGAAGCTTGTTTCCTACCACTCTCTGTAAAAAGAGAGCATAATAGCAAATTGAGGTCTCACAGGTATGATGGGTTGACTGAAAAGTGTTTCAACAAAATTATTTTCAAGGGAAATAGCTTTTCGCTTTCTTTCTAAATAATGTTGGTGTTTACTCTTGCAAAGTCAAACATCAAAAACATTTCTAGTTTTGCCTCTGGCTTATCAGGTTTCCTGGATAATGTTTTTCATCTGTTTTTCCCCTTCCTGAGCTGGGCATCTTCTTCCATATCTTCCATGCTTTTGACGAAAAGTTTTAGTATCTGAGGTGCTCTCCATGCAGGGAAACCTGGCCCAGCTGGCACTTATTCACATGCCTCACAACATCAATATTGATACTCTGACACCACTGTGCTGCATACTCATTTTTGGTGTCATGGTTGCTGCCATACACATGGAGCTGTTGGCCCCATGAGTCACATGCAATCACACAAACCCCTGTCCATGGGGGTTCACCAGGGTTACCATCATTGCCATCATCATACCACCATTACCAACAGACACCTTGGCTTTATTAGCTTCTCCTCAGAAAGGTTGATGCCAGATAAAAGATGTCAGGCTCACGGTGGGTTGCTGTGCACTTACCAGTGAATAGAAAGGGGAAGGTTATCCTGCCAGTGCAAGTGCTCCAGCCAGGCTGGACACTGCCATGCACCCTGCTTGGCCCATGGCTAGGGATAGCAGGGAAGGAAGGCTATGAATGAGGCCATCTGTGTCTAGCTTGGCAGGACTGCCTGATGCCCAAGCACTTTGGTTATTTAAATGTCTGGTTTTGGCTCCTCTAAAACACTTAAATCTTTACCCCCTTTACAAAGTCATAGGTTTTTTTACACTGAAAGCAATCTCCTACATTTTGTCCTCCAGCCTTACAGCCACCTTACCTTTCTAACCACCTCCAAATGCCAGATTGTCACCTTTTGTCATAAACATTAACTATTCAGGCAAAACAAATAAAACCTTCTGGGATTTGGGGCTTTTTTTCTTTTTTTCTTCCATCTGGCCAAAGTGGTAGAATAGCCTGTTTCTATGCACCCTCTAACTGAAATATGTAAGAAACCAGTTGTCTTCCTGGGATGAAGTCAAAACATGCAGAGTCTATAGTGAGGCATTATCTTCAAAGAGGCCACCCATGTTTTCCAGGATAAGCTTTTTACCGTTACAGAGCACTGACAGAAAGCTGACAAGGAATGGCACTAAAACCTTCAATGTCCACTCAGAATAAAAGTATTTTAAAGACATTTTCTTAGGAGTGCCCTGGCACTGATGGCTCAGAGAAATACTGTTAAAAAACAGCTGAAACAGTTGTTGTTACAGTAAACATGAATTAAGTTTAACAGCCTTCTGCCCTCCATTTCAGGCCTCAAGTGCTCTCAAAAGGTCAATAAAACATCCCCTTTATTATAGTCTGTCAAATAATGCAGACAATGCAGGTGAAAGGTTGTCAAATAAGTAAAGAGAAATGTTGTGCAAAGCAAATACACGGGAACAAACTAAAGGCACGTGACCATTTCTGTTCCTGAAAGGGTTTGCTTCCCAAGTATCAGGCAAAGATGCCATGGTTCCTCCTGCCCTGGTGATGGAGTGATCCTCCCAGGCTCTTTCTCACAGCTACCAACCACACAGCTGGGGTCCACATGACAGTCACAGGCCAGGGGCAGCACCGCCTAGGCAACACCTAGGTGGTGAGGAGAGGAGTCATAGTAAGTGTAGAGGGGGTAAGAATTGATGGAAACCACTGCAAGAGTCTCTGACTGCCTGCTGGAATGATTATGTGGAGAACATGCTGGTGTGGTCCTTGCATGGCCAGGGCGTCACACCTGACATCCACATGCTTGATGGGCAAACATTGTTTGCTTGCAGAGAACAAATTGCACAAGTGTTCATCGAGGAGTGGTTATGACATAATCACACCTCAGTGCTACGTCCCTATGCTTTGGTTAAGGGGTGGTGGGAGAGGGAAGGGAAAGAAGTGAGTGCACAGCAAAGACAGCAGGTTCCAGGCTTGTTTCTGGGAGGAGGTTTTGTCCCATCATCTCCTGTCAAATTGCTCTCTCCAAGCTTTCCACACAGAGTCTTTCTGGATCCTTCAGCTGACCTTTCCTCCATCCAAATACTGCTAAACTTGACAGTGCATTGCGTGGAAGAACCTGGGTAGACCTAATAAAAATACAAGCAAAGTAACTGATTAAATCCATCCACTTAGGCCTCACAGATACAGCTTTGGGGATGATTAGATTTGTTGTGTAAGCTAGTATTTGGTACTACTATTTCACAAAGTCATGTACTTTTGTTTCAGTTTGATGAACTAGAAACTACTTATTGGAAAATTATACCAAAAATTTTCATCAGACTGATTCTAGCAGGATTTTATTAGGAAGCAGAAAGAAAAGAGAGGTCCTATAAAAAGAGAGGTCCATGCATGTTGTAAAAGCATGGATTTAAATGGCTTTGAAGGAATTGATAGACTTTTCCCACCCAGACAGTGGGAGAATTATAAATGAGTAAAAATAATCAAATAGTGAGAGCCTTCAGAAAAGAAAATGTAACAATATAATGATTTAAACTGTACACAGAGTAATAAGTGTGCACTTGAAGTCACTGGGGAAATTCTGCCTCTGCTTTATGACAGTATAGTGTTTCCAAGCATTCCCTTTCTTGTGAAAAGGCATTTTTTCTGAATTATTGCACGAGTGACTCCTGGAGTATAAGTAGAAGCCTCTGTGATTCAGCAGAAATGTTCAGGCAACATAAGAGTAAATGCAACAGAAAGCTGACTTTCATCCAGCTGGCCTGCTTTGATTTCACCATAAACTGGAACTCTGTTCAAGTAAAAATACCCTCCTTCTGCCTCTTCCACTAATATCATTGTCTGAGAGGGTATGTTATCTGAGGACTTAGTCTCAAGGAATTATACTTTTGGAGTTTTGGATTATCAAAATGTAGTTTTTCTGCCTGGAAACACAACAAGCACTTGAAGGAAAATTAGTTCCTCTGTATTGTGATAGGGTAGCTCTACTGCTTTATCAGCTGGAGTGAGCTGTATGCTGATTTCTACCTGCTGAGTCCTTCATTTGCCAAAATACTCATAGAATCATGGCCAGAAGACACACAGACTTTTTAAAATCTGATATAAACCAATTTCCAAACAGTTAGTCTTCCTGCCATGTCTCTCTGGGTGTCACCAACATAATTCCCTTTACAAAAGGAAGAGATAGTCCGTAGGGCATATTTTCCCAGGAGCCCAGGCCTTTTCTCTGCTCAACCATATTGTACCATGCATATGTTGCAAATGACTTTCATTATTTTCTCTTTCCATAACATCATTGAACTGTGGCAAATAAAATCTATTGAATAGTAATCAAAGTTCATATGAAGGATGAAATGCAGAATAAAACTAAAAAACAAAGTTTATACTTATTTAATTACATTAGCAGACAGTAGGACAGAAAATATTTGTTTCTAAATTGGCCAGGACAGGAAAAGCTCTTGGATTTCTACCTTGGAAAACCCTTCAGAATTACCATTTTATTAAGGTATTCTCTCTGTATGTTGGAAAACCAGATGAGGTTGCATAGCTAGAGCTAATATTGTCCTTCAAACCATTGTGTCAACAATTTGCAAAGCAGAGCCACACAAATTTCTTTCCTGACTGGTTCTCTCTCTCTTTGTAGTGGGCATTTCAAGCCCCATGCCCATATAAAACTAGGCAAAGCAGGACATCTATTAGGATGAACATGAGCTGAAACCTGCCAGAAATCTCTCTTAGTATTTTCCTACAGAAGAGAGCAAAGACAGCTCCTGTAATTCAAATGACTTCAAGCCAGTATGAGGTTGATGATTTTTCAGACTCCAAAGAGAGTTCAATTAAATGGGGTGATACCCATTACTTGAGGAACCTGGTAACACAATTCCAAGAAATCCCTCATATAAAGATTTCTTCAACACAGTTAACACTAGCAGAAACTGTCAGGCAAAATTTCAATGGAAAATAGTTCTATTTATCATAATCCAATGAAAAAATGGACCTGAGGAGTTATAATAGAAACTGACAAAACAATAAACCACTTAATTTGCTAGACTGGAAAACACTGAAAATATCCAGAATCATTCACTTGCCTGAAAAAAATAGCATATGTGTACCAAAATCCAAAGTTCAAAGTCAGTTTTCTCTGGAGTTTTTTAAAAAATATATTCCCTACAGTCTGAAGTTCACAGGGATGGACCCAGTTGAACTGGAAATGCTATTAGTCAGAATGCTTTTCTTCCTCTCCACAGAACTCAACTGTCCTATGCAATTGACATATTTGACCTCTTGCCATGATGTCATCAGGATTCCCAAAGACTGGAAAGTTTCCACAGGTAGAATGAAAATCTAGTTGCACAGACCAAAAAAACCCCCAGAGAAATGGATGATTATATAAATATCTCACTATGAGACAAAGCCAATAAAAAGTGTGTCAGGTTAGGGAGAAATCTACTCAGCTAAAATTTTTCTTTGCATTTCCAAAATATCCATATATCTGCTCTAAAGCACCTGGTTGGTCATTATTGCAGACAGAATGCCAGCCTAGATGGTCTATGTTCTCATCAGTACTTCAACTCTTACGTGCATTCAAATATTTCATGACTTTTTTCTATGGGGACATTAAAACTTCACAGCAATCTTTTTTAACAAACACTTTTGACAAGTTACATGGCATTACAGGATGAAAAGTAAGAAGTGTTTCCTCCTACTGTCAGGATGCCTTCATGTGATGCACTGAATGAATAGACATATTATACATATTTTAATCTTATGTTGAAAAGAATAAGCTTATTAATAAAACAGTTTATTATCTCAAAAACAAACTAGAGTAACTCAATTAACAGGCATTCATCTAAATTAATTCTGCAAATGGAAATAGATCAAAATGCTTATAACTGGAAAATACTTTCGTTACTTCTTACTGGGTGACTGCAAGTAAAGAAAGAACACCTCACTGCATCTCAGTCTGGAATCTCAGCAGACCATCCACTGCCCATACCACTGGCAATGAAACAGTTCACCCAGATTAATTTCATCAGCTACTGTAGCTGTCTCTAATATGTAAAGTCTCCTATGTGACTGGATCATAAATTCTCATAATAAAAGAGAAGTCAAATACATCTTTCACAAGAAAAGATTCATAATATTTTGACCTTGGTGCTGACAGGAAGTATTTCAGTAATAAGCTGTTTTCCTCTGTGTGCTGTAATCATGATTCACAGTAAATTTGGTTCTTGCTAAGGCACTTTCTTTGGACCCAAAATTCTTTAGCAATTTCATGCAAAATGAGACCAGTTTATGAGGGTATAGTAGGAGCATTTCCTCTTAGTAATGCTGAATCTGAGTTGGACTTTCCTCTGGCAAAGAGGAAATGTTCATGTGTTACATTCTGAATCATACAGGAAAGTTTAAAGAAACTAGATTTCCATGGAGAAACTGGGAAGGTCCTTTCATAGATTATTTTAATAGAAGTGAAAAACTTTAAATTCAGAGAATTTAAAACACAAGTCTAGTCTGAAACCTGGGTTGCATGAATTAATCATCAAACAGAGACTTTAGAGAGTTTATCAGCAGATTTAGTAACTGGTCTTTCCAGTGTAAAATAACCCAGTTTGCCCAAGGTTGGCTTCTAAATTAGCTATTACTAAGCAGCAAAGAAATCTTAAAATTATTGTTTTCTGAAATCTACACCCATTAACTTCATGCTCAGTGACTGGTAAATAGAAGAGTAGGAATGATAAAGAAATATATAGAAAACGAAACTGAAAACATCATTGTGTTACTGCATTGTGCCCAGATCTTAAATGTTGCATGAAGTTCTTGGCAAACCTCTTCTAAAAACTTAATAGGGGAGTTTAAAAAGGACAGAGAAAGGCAACAAAGTCTGTCAGATTCGTGGAATACATTCTATATTATATGAAAGTGTAAATATGAGGACTTTATGGTTTTAAAAAGTCAGTGAAGAGGATATGATTTTGCTTAATAGAATTAGAAACCTAGGGAGAAGGGCGTTTATTGTTCCTCAGAGTACATGGAAGAAATGGAAATCAGCCCTTGCAAAATCATCAGGTGGCAAATTTAAAATAAGAACTACATTTTTCATATTAATCCATTTAAACTGGAAGCACATTGCCTCTGACTTTTCAGAGAATTTATAAATGAGTCATAGCATAAATGGTTCAAAACACATAAAACAAATTTACAGAAGTTAAGGTCATTAGTGGCTTTTGAAAATAGTGTTCTAAATGCTATCTCAAGCTGAAGCAGGTCTTTAACTTCTGATTGCCTAAACATATTTTTAAACGTGTAAAGGTCACCTTTTTATTATTAGAGTGCTCTGATCTGATAATGTGCTCTGAAAGTGTGCATTTTATTGATCTTCCCATTCCAAAGATACATATTAATCACTAGTCATGACAACACTGAGTTAGTCCTGAGCATACACAGGTACCTGGAGAACTTTAATGTGAAAAATGGAGACAGTTCCTCAATAAAAGAGTACCTTATTTATTAAGCCTCTTCATATACTCACTTTAAGCACCCTAGTCATATATTAGGTATCACAGGTCCTTTTAATAGTAAGATTGAGGGAACAGATTTTAGTTCAAAAGAAATCTGCAAACTTTCCATGAGGAAAAAAAAAACCCAAACAATAAAATCCCTACCAAAAATAAACAACCCCCCCCCCCACACACACACAAAAAAAACCCCAACCCCAAACAGTTTACCCAGAAAAGCACACAGAAAAAGTCACAGTCCTAGGTATTTCTATTGAACAAACTAACCATATACATAGTTTCACATTTTTTGTGCACAGGTCATAGTTTCTTTCCCAAAATGTTAAGTACAGTGACAGCCATTAATGCCAACTTTATAAAGGTTTTCTTTCCTCTGCTTTCTAATGATGCCACCTCTGTAATGAACTTTGAAAAGATTATTCCTTGTGAAAAATTTTAAGCATCTCCATTGATGGATTTTTCTCTCTTTATTTGAAGAAAATCCAGTCTTTAAAATCTTCTCATGGGAAAAAAAACCCTGTCTCACTAATAGAGTTCACGTAGTACCTCAGCAGTTGAAGCTGTTATCAGTTTTTACAAAACAGAAGGACCCATTCTCCAGGCACACGATACAGCACCCTGAAATACAATTTAAACACACGCTTACCTAGAAAATAAAAAATATATTGGAAGGAAGTTTTATGTATTTTATTAAAGGAAAAGAAAACACAATCTTAGAATCACAGCGACTCTTTACTCAGGTAGGTGCAGGTAGAGCCAGTTGCCCAGTACTTTATGCAGCTTTTTAATATCTCTGGGGATGAAGACCCTACTGCCTTTCTGGATGACGTAACAGGTGCCAGTGCTTGATCACCCTCAGCAAAACAAGTTTTTTCTTATGTTCCATTCTCCTTTGTTTCCATTTGTGACCAGTGCCTCTTGTCCTGTCACTGGGCACCACTGAGAAGAGGATCTCTCTTCTGAACTCTCCTCCACTGGGTATCTACACAGATGGTGAAGGCACCCCTGAGCCCTCCCTCTCCTGCTGAAACCTCCCTGCTGTCTCACCCTCTCTTTGCACATCAGGTGCTACAGTCCCTTGATAATATTTGTGCCCCTTTGGTGAACTTGTTCCAGTGTGTCCACGTCTTCCTGGTAGTGAGGAACCCAGAACTGGAGTTGGCACTCCAGGTTTCTTTCTCTGGTGTGAAATAGATGGGAACAATCACCTTCCTTGACTTCTAGTGCTGCTTTTCATGATACAGTCCAGGAGGCTGTTGGCTTTCTTTCCTGCAAAAGCAAATTCCTTGTTCATGTTAAATTTGGTGTCCAACAGCACCCCCAGGCCTCTTCTTCCTTTCAGCTGTCTGGCCCAAGACAGGGGTAGGGACTGTATTTTCATTGAATCACAAGATAAAGTTGGTGAGAAAATGGGATTTCAAGAGAATGTGGAAAAAGTTAAGGAGAAATATTAGTAGAGGAGAAAGAAGGCAAGGAAAAAGGAAGGATAAAGTCCACACAATCTTGTTTTATTCTCTTTCTGAAATACAAAATACAAATTATTCTTCTTTCTCAATGTTTATCCTTTTTGATCTAAATATGCATCTCATACTGTTAATTTCTTACCAGCTTCTGCTTTATTCATCTATTTGTGGCTGTTTTATGTTCTCAAATCAAGTTATTTCCTCTTCCACTACATTCATGTGCCAGTTTCATTTTCTCTCCCAACTTGCAGACTGAGTTCTGTGATTTGTGTGATCATGTCTAATACTTTTCCTTCCTCTTCTTTTTTCACTCCCATTAATTCTAAACTGTAGTAGCACTGATCTGTGCCTCTCTGTCCCTTTATACCGTGCTCTGGCAATGGACATGCCATCTCTCATCCAGATTATTTGCTACAAAGCTTTTTCTTCTTTCCTTAAAAGATCTAGTAACTTTTGCTAGAAAAAAGTTATGTTGAAAAAATGCTGTATGTTATGCTAAAAAAAGCTTATGGTTCAGTGTTTTCTTTCTTTATGTAAGTCGGTAGATGGGTGGGTGGGTAGATAGCAATGATTATAAACTTCTCTAAAATACTTGATCCTGTCACAGTCTCCTCCAACTGTACATGTCCTTTGGTACTTTTAGCTCCTCTAGTTGTCTCCTCAGTGTACCTTTTCTCAGGATTTCCCTTTTCACCACCCAGTTCTGTGGAGCCAGGGGAGAAGGGTCTATTATGGGTCTGTTTCTTTACTTCAGACCTAACTCCTGTGTTCACATGAGCTGTTTCTCCAAACCATCTAGTGCTGACAAGGAATCAGAATGTTTTCCTTTCTCTCCATGAAAACCTGGCAGGACTCAGGCACAGAATGTCTTGCAGCCAAAACGTAGATCATCACATCTGCTGGTGAAAATAATAAATTCTGATTATTTCCAACAAATTTTACCACAAAACAGCTGAGCTTTGTTCCCCCTTTATTCCTGTATATAGTACAAGCAAAATGTTTCCAGTATTATTGAAAAAAAGCAGATGGATTAATGACAGTATAGCTTCATTGATGCAAATGCTCATCACCTGACTGAAAAAATCTCCAAGAAAGTGATCAGCTAGAGGACAGTCAGGGCACCAGCACTCTGAGACACAGGGGGAGAAATAATTTATCTGAACTCACACAATCCTGTCAGAAGACAAAGATATGCAGACACTACCCTCTTAGAAGTTCTTTCTTAATATAGAAAATAGCAAAATAAGCTCAGTCACAGAGACTTTTCTGCAATCGTATCTCATCCACATGGGTGGCATACCTCTGTGGGAGATCCAGTTCTGTCAGAGAACAGCAAATGCCACTGCATTTGAATATTGCAACTCATCACACTTGAAAAATTATCAGTTGAGGGCTTCTTAAATCATGCACAGATACATACTATTTTTCCCTAATCTGTTTTCTTTTTTCTTTTTTTTTTTTTTTTAATGGAGTCAGACATAGGAAATACACTTACTGAAAATTTGGGAGATAGAAATACAAGGTTAGATATAATTCAGAATACAATAGATGAAATGTTTGAAATCTCTCATTTAAGATTATAGTGACTTATAGAGAAATTGAAAAAAAAAAGAGATAACATTTGATGAACATTGTGCTATCCATATGATGGTTCTTAGATTGTTATCTAACAAATCAAGCTGATGAACTGGAAATAAGTTCATAATAGAAAATATTATACAGTTTCTGGTTCCTGAAGGCAAAATAACCAGAGAGGTTGAAATATAATCTCCTTTAAAAGATTGTAGATGGGCTAGGCATAGATGAGTTTGAAATACATTTACAGTATTTCTTGGCTTATCAGATTTTCTCTTACAAATATAAACTGTACAACATCTCAAACAATAGTGGAAAACCTTATTCTGAAAAAAACCCCATAGTCTGCAACAGTGATGAATCACATTTTGCTTTGATGATTTTTGATAATCAATACTGATTATGTAAAAATTAGGCTTTGAGAAACAGGAAAGGGAGAATACTAATTATGCCTTATATTTTAATTCTAAAATCTGTGTAAAACTTAGAAATCATAAAATACTAAGCTTCTGCCAGTAGCTCCTATGCCTATCACTAGTGATTATTGTTATCACTACCTTTCTAGTCCTTACAGCACTATTTGTACTATGGCACTTCATCTCTTAGCTTTTGAACAGGCCATGAGAAATGATTTAATGCACACAGGCACACACACACACGCACCTGAAAAATCTGTAGGCAACTCTGAGAAATCACCAGGAAATCCTGAACTGGAGTGAGGTGAGACCTGCTCCTTGGACGGAGCCCAGCAGAGTTTTCGTGTGGTCTGAGCTGCTCTCCTGAGGCTACAGCAGTCTGCACCTGACCTTTACGTGAGAAACAAGCAAATATAACCCATTGACACCCTCTTAGTCCTCTCCTCTGTACACCACACTCAGTGCACCGTGCCTCGAGCACAGCTCTGTGCAGGTCAGAATGGACCACGTCCTCCTGGTCATCCACACCAGTGCCACCAGCACTGTGGGGGTGCCAATTACAGTCAGTGGGTTTTGACTCTAAAATACTATTTTTTTGTCAAAGGCCAGAGAATTTTAGAAAATTTTATTATTTACGAAGCTCCTTCTTGCCTCTCAGAACTCTGAAGGTAAAATAATTTATAACACTGACATTTCACCATCCATAATTTTCCAGCCAATTTCCATTTGCCCTTTGCATTACATTTATGAATAGTTGTTGGATTAAGTTTGATTCTTGCCTACTCCACTAACTGCGTGAGCAAAACTGTGTTGAGCTGTAATTTGACTCACTGTTAATTGCTGACATATGGCATATTGAATAAGGAGGGGAGGGAAAAGCACTCCTGGGGGGTAAATGATTAGCAGTCCAAACATGAGCATTACTGACATTCCATGATTTTCTGACAGTTCCTTCTGAAATCCTGAATTTCAGAATGTGCAGATTCTCTGTTTATTTCAAAAGGAGGGTGCAGGAGACAGTATGGTGAATTATTTTATAAGAAAGAAGTAAAAAAACCCTCATAAATCCTGCAAGTAAAGCAATCTGCCAAAGATGATCATGCATATTTAAAACTATTTACAAATGGGGCAAAGCCTGAGCAGCTGCATCCAGTACTTTAAAGCTCTCAGATGGAGAACAGATCATTTACAAATGCCAACGAGCATTGCCTGGGAAACATGTTGTATATACACAGTGGACACCTGGAGGAGAAACTCCTCATTTACCACTCACACCTTCTCTAATGAGGAGATTACTTGGAAATGAGAAAATAGTATATCACCTACACTCTCATATCAAATATGTTCTGTTTGAAACATCCACCCACTACTAGTCACATCAAGAGTGCAATAATGTGAAAAGCCAAAGAGCAACCCTTCTCTTAATCAAGAGAGTCAGTAGCTAGAACATTATAAGAAATTACTATTTGCTCAGATATTGCTTATCCTTTTGGTGATACAGTTTAAATAGTGAAAAATAGCAGAAGCCTTGCAAACTACTGCTATATCTTGAGCAATTCAGTCTTTAAGAGATGGGCTCTATCCATGCAGGAAGGATCAGATACAGCTGTTATGAGGCAAGGATGGGTGTTTTACTACTATAGCAATCATCGGCAACTGTGTAAGTAGAAAACAAAATGGATTCTTCTCTAACATAATGAAACTGTCCCAGAAATTAACAGTACAAAAACTCTACCAGAAATTTATTTTAAATAAATTTATCCCCATTGTTAAGAGAAGGACACTTCCTCACCTGTATAATGGCTTCTAATCTAAATTCTATGGCTTTCAGTTTTGATTCCTGCTGCAGGAAGTTGTCCCTGCCCTGGGATATCACAACTCCTTACTGCCCTTTGTTTTCCACAGTCTGAGGAAAAACATGATCAGAGCATGTAGGTGCAGAAAAAGTGCATCTCCAGGTGGGAAGACTGGACATTCAGATCTACAGTTAGGCTCTACTAAATTTCATTAGCTTTACTTCAAAAAGGGTAATAAGAAGAAACCAGGTGCATACCCAGAATGAAGAAGCCAGTTCTGTAGGTGTAATAGGCAATAAGCAGAGCTTATCCCATTAAATATGTTCTTCAATTAAGAGCATTCAGCATCAGTAAACCAGAATATAACCTTATTTCTGACTGGAATTCAGCTGGAAAAACCATATATACTCCTATCCATTTAACACAGCCTGAGTCAGATTTATTTGCACTTTCAGCTGAAAAGCTACATCCAGTGTATATAATGATATGACTACTCTGTCTTGAGCCTTCAGATGCAAAACATGAGTTTCTGCTCAGTGGCTCTCCTACATATACACACAAGGGAGAAAAGGCAGCTTCTGCATCTGACCCATTGTAAAGCTGAACCTGCCTCTTTCGACCAAGAGCATTTAGAATAAAACAGAAAGCAATACTGGGGAAGGGGGATAAAGCAAAACGGTCAAATAAGTGTCCCACATCTATTAAACAGGCAACTGAAAGAAACAAATTAACTAAAAGGAGATATTACCAAGGGTAGCTCTGACAGCTCTGTGCCAGCTGCAGTCAAACTAAAACATCACTCCCAACCTTCTTGGATTGCAGTAAAGGACTCAGATGCTGGGCTTTGAAAGATGCCTCCTTAGCAGCAGGATCTGACTCACTGACTGACTTATTGAGCCGTTTGTCTGGCAACCTTGAGGCTGCCTCTGTGCAGAGCACAGAGCTCAGGGCAGGCTTATTTCCCTACACACCAATCCCTAGGACAAAGATTGCTCTTTTTGATGAAGCTAAAGCACCAAACTAATGTCCAGTGTGGGCGTTTTCTTCAAAGCGTGAAAGCTATTCTTTTGTGAAAGTATTTTTTGCAAAACTAGCCATGATTTTTTTCCAGTTTCCTCACATATGTGACATGTTGCATTGCACACAAAGTAAATGATGTAACATATACAGCAGTCTTGACTATGAGGTAAATATTGCAAACTATTTTTCTTTAACATTATTTTGGTAACCACCAATAAATGATGCAAGTAATATTTGTGTCAGCTGCAAATTGCATGGAGAGCAACTTCAAGGAAATCCATTACTTTTTTTACTTACTGCAAACAAGGAAGAATATCTATTATATTATGACAGGTGTCCCCAAATAACACTTCAGGTCTAATTTACTTGGTTATTTTTCTAACATCAAAGTGAATATTTAGTTTCATGAAGACAAGTGTGCAGCTGATTTGACTTTACTAGAGGTGTGAGTTGGCAAAGAGAAAAACACATAATCAGCAAAAAAAACCCATTGCAGTCTTTTCTGTTCTTTGACTATGATCAGAATTGAAATTATTCCTTACATTAAAAAAACAAACAGCAACTCTTTTACATTTTTCTTTACATAATGTAAGCAGAACACAAATGTAAGGAAAGCAAACTCCATTTTAAATATATTGGTGCTCTTTCTCATGTCTCCTGTGCTGCAAAGGTGCAGACTGGCAGGCTCTAAATATCATGCAGGATTAATTGCACAGCATTATAGCTGGCTAAAAGCTAATTGCCTAGTCTAAGCTGGGCAGTCAGTGTAGTTATCTCTGCTCCCCACAGAGTTATCAGTGAAGGACAGGGACATATCTGAGTGCCATTCATCTGTCTCTCCAGTGCTTAACCTGGAATGGTAGGTCTCCTTCTCAGTGGTGACTGCAGAGGAAGCCTGTGTAACTTAGGACAGACACCTACATTTTATTTAGGCTGTGCTACTCGGATGAGAAGGCCACCAGCTTCCCTCCCACGTGGTGAGCTGACTGGGTGGTTATGAAGTATTTGGAGTGCCCAAAGCTAGGCTGCCTCAGGCTGGTTGGCAGGTTGGTTTAGAAAACAGTAGGGAACTGCACTGCCTATTTCCAAAGGAAAAAAAATAAAACCTCACTCCCATGTGAGTTTGGGCAGGCATTAAGCCATTTTTTGTCTGATTTTAAAACCTGTAACTTACTCAGGACCAGTTAGTGTGCTCTTTCGTGCTGCATTCCTTCCAAAAGTTCAGCCGGTCACAACCCACAAAGCAGCCCCTCCAAAGAGCCCAGTGAGCTGGGCTCCCACAGAACCCCTCAGACAGGGCTGGTAGCCCAAGCAGAGGCTTCACAGTCCTGAGCACTGGTTGCTAACAACCATGTAGGAGCAGGCTGAAAGCATGCTTTTTTTGTTTGTTTAATTTCCATTGCAGTTTGGGCTCAAGGTTGTTATCCTGTGAATTCCTTGGATAATCGAATTTTAAAGGGAAACTTCTACATAATTGAACTCTACTTTTATGTAGGCTTAGTTTCTAAAGCAATGTGATCACCATCTGAAACAGGAGGGCAATGAAACAATGATTTTATAATGACACTCCTTGAATAAACGAGTTTTAGGGGGAAAAAAAAGTCAAGAGAGGACTCTGGGACAAAAATTAAAGGTGAAACAGCATTCTCCAACAAAATTAAGAAAAAAGAGGGCCTTAAGACCATGGTCAAAAGACACACTGTGAAAAAAAGACACCAGGCAAGTAGGCACAGAGAATAAGGATGAAAAACAATTTCCTTCCACCTTGCACTGTGTCCTGGAAGAATCTTTTGCTGGACAGACACACCTGACTACAATCTGTGCACTAAGATAATTTGTCTTCCACCAGATACAAAGCAGCAGGACATTAAATAGTTACTCCTCGTCTTGAACAAGAATCAACAAGAGTTGTGGGAAATACCTCCAAGTAAAGTGCTTCTTTCAGCTTCACAAAATCGACAATAAAAACACAACCACAAAGTCTAAACTGTAGTACAGTCACAGGTAATTAACAACCTGAATAACCCTACCAAACCAGTGACCAGAAGAAATTCCTGCAAAAGGGTAAAATTAAAATGGGTCAGTTGGATTAGCGAATACAAATTTTGAAAATACCTGTCTGCTTCAGAGAAAATAGGTTATTCTGTAGCAGTTTTCCTGGACAGAGAATGTATTCAATGGCTTCAAGAACCTGCTAGGAAAGACCATAAAACCTTGCTGCTTTGACATTAAAACCTGCACAGTGGCTGGGAACTGTCCAGACTGTCACAGCATGGGGGACATGCAATATATTATGCAGCATCTATGGAAGACTTTAATTTTAAATAAGTCACCCCAAATATAAAAAAAAAAAAAGCAAGGGCCTATGCAACTGAATTCTCACTGAACACAGGAATGATCACAGTATACCTCTGGACCTCTAGCTACTTCTTAATTGGATGAAACAGTCACTGGAAGTTATTTTGTATAAAAAATATAAGATTTTTTTTAATGTTTTAGTTTTTCTCAGCACTTATAAGAAGATTTGAGTTTTTAAAGCCATCCCAAATGAAATGTTTCCATGTTTATATTTCAAAAAGAACACTGATTTTTGTTCATCCTGTGCACTTACTCTTTCCACAAAAATATTTCTTTACCACTGTTCACCTGACACATGTTCTGTACCTTACATGGAAATGTTGAAAGGAAGCATTTAGCTAGGAACTGAACAAAGCTACAAATCAGCTTGGAAGGTTTTACACGATGTTCTTAAAACACCAATAATTAAAACAGCTAATAGGGGATTTTTCCATCAGTCCTTCTGAATGTCCAATTTCAAGCTCTTTCCCAGTCAGAAGAAATAAAAATGCTGTGCTGCTGAATATGAAATCGAGGACTGCTGTGTTATCACTTGGCTCCAGAACCTTTTAGAACAGCTAAATATGAGAAAACTCTTGATAAAATCATGAGAGTTTGCAATACTGACAGTAAACCTGCAGCCCCTCGAATGTGGGGCTGGTCTTTGATAACTAGGAAAGAGAGATGTCTGAAGCCTCTCTCTGTAAGAAAGAAATTATCAGCCTTGGGCTTTTCAGAGTAGACACACTGGATTCTGAGGAGCCTTGCAGTGAGTCCAGTATGTTTTGGTTGAGCAGGACTGAAGTAATTTTCCTAAATGTCTCATTAGGCAATGAGCAACCAGCAACTTAAGTTGTTTGTCCTGTCTTCCCTCACCATATTGGGGCCTTCAAACCCCAACCAGCTTTAGAGGGACTACTCAGAGAAATTCTTGCTTCCAGGTTCAAATACTTTGTCACCTTATAACCATTTGTCTGAAGGCATACTATATGTGTTGAGAATACGAGATGAGCTTGATGAACAGAGAAGAGTTCGAAGAGTGTCCTTCCTGTTTTAAAGCTGTGGTTTTGGTCATGACACGAGATTGGGAGATGTGAGGCACATCCTGTACTGCAGAATTAACTCCTTCTGTTTCTTTACATTTCCTGCCTGCTTAGCGACTCTACAGAATTAACAGACAATCTGGTTAGTTTGGATAGATAAAGAAGCTTAGGTTTCTTTATTCACACAGCAAATAGGTGTCAAACAATTCTAGTAGCTGGTGCAGAAGTTTGTTGCCATGCTGGAGCCATCGGGCTATTTTGTTAGTTTGCTTTTCTAGCCGGCAGGAACAGAACAAATTGGTAGGTGATACACTTTCTATCCATACAGGAATGATTATGGTCATCCATCACAGCTCTGCCAGACCAGCTCCTACCACATCTTCTGCTGTGCCAGCTGCAGAGAAAAATTATCTGACTGCTTTGTTGCAAGCAATAGATGCGGTGAAAGAAAGATGCCAGGTGGCAAAATGGTTTAATGCACAATGGCCATTAATGGAGTGGAGCCGACACTATGGCATTAGTAACAGGAGTGGCATCATGTGAACTCAGCTAAAGGGGAAGAACAAATCACACTCCCCACTGACACTGCAATATGGGGAAGCATTATAAATGAAAATAAAATATCTCAGACCTCAAAGAACTGAGAGAAAAATCTCATTTGCCATTCCTTCCAAAATAAATCTGATTCCTTATTGATAAAAGAACTGTATTCTTTTTCTAGTTAGAGGTACGTCTTTATTTTTGATTCGGTTCAAAGCAGTAGAATGTTTCCTCAGTCTCCAAGAGCAAATTTTATATCAAAAATCTCTCACCTTTACTGTAGCAAGAATCATCAGGCGTTGGACACAGCAGTTTGCTTTGGAAAGAAGGTTTATTTTCTGCTATATCTGCCAATTACACATCCTTCAGATTAACAAAAAAAACCCCCGCAATTATATAGAAATAGCAGTACTTGTGTGTATAGATGACAAAATCACAGAATAATCTGTGTTGAAAGGGACACAAAAGGATCATCAAGTCCAGCTCCTGGCCCGGGACAGCACCATCCCCAAGAGTCACACCATGTGCCCAAGAGTATTGTCCAAGAGTTTCTTGAGCTCTGTCAGGCTTGCTGCTGTGACCACTTCCCTGGGGAGCCTGATGTATATACCTCCACACAATATTCATTGAATCACAAATTGAGGTTTTCTGCTCTTGGCCTCTTCAACCAGTGAAAGTTGAGCTGAAAAGTCAGTTAGCTGACCAAGAAATTTTGTTTCCAAAATACAGCCTGTCAAAACATCTATGGCTCTGTAGTGGTAGGCCAGAGCAGGCAGTTCTAATTGCACTGCTTGTTTTCTGCCAGCTCCTCATCCACACCCACCTGCAGATTAAGGTTCTAGTCTATGTGCCATTACAGCAGCTATATTGGGCCAGGATTATGAAAGATAAAGGCTTCAAGTTTTTTTTTTAATTAAACTAAACTTTTCTGTTCTACTTCTTTTTCCTTGATACTAACGGAGTCAAGCTGATGCTATGACTCAGTAAAAAGCTTGTCTAGTCCAAGTTGATCACCTTGACTCTTTTAATGATTGGACATAGACTCACCCTAGCCTATCACACTGGTCCTAGACACCTAAGGGAGGGTTGGATAAACAGGCTTCCTAAGCCCTTTTGCTCTTGGCCTAAACTCTTCTAGTGTTGACCAAAGAAAAAACATAAAACTAGCTTAGGTTGTAATACACATTTTAGTTTGTTAAAAGAGGCATGATACATTCTATCTGCTATTTGCAACCTGCTTCAATCTGTTCTCAGTAGACACTTTGAGAGGATGGTTGAGGGAAGGGGTAGGAACAGACCTAGAAAGGAAACAAAAATTATTGCTGGTAAAGACAAAATCTTGAGTCTACTGGGGGACCAGCTTGAAGAAAAAATTACAACTCCAACCTTCTCTGCTTCTACCCTTTCCACTCTTCAATTATTCATGAACAGTCCTGAGTTAACTTATTAAAACATGTCTATTGAGGAGAGCAACATATGGTAAGATAATTAAATATGCCTGGAGTTCGCCAGAGGTGGTACGTGGAGTAAGAAGAACAACTTAGTAAAGGATAGCCTCTGCTATATTATTTTTCATCTCAGAGTTACTCTGAACTGGCAAAGTATTTATAGACACAGCCTTCTTTCTGTTTCAGTGAATGTGCACCAACTGTGTCAGCTGACCCATGCTGAGTAATTTTCCTTAGGCAGTAAGGAAGACAAACTTACCATAATTACCTAATGTGCACCATTTTGTTATTTTGCATCAGACCCATTTAGCCTTCTCTTTCATTTGAATTTCACACAAGAAAAAGAGTGTGTTTGATATTTTCTGGTACGACAACCAGAAGCTTTGAGGAAACCATGTTAAAAAAATCATATACAGTTACTTTACTCTTATGCATCCTTGTGCATGGGTACACCATTTCTTCTGCACTGCTTAATGTGTCATGTCTAAAGCATCATCTAGTATTGGGAAAACACGGATATCATTGTCACAGACTGTCAGTAATGATTTCCTACATGGGTCTAGCTCTCACTCACCAGCAGAGCCAATCCCACCATTCACACACCTGTATAGGTTACTTGAAGCCAGAAGTGTCAGCCATCTGCTCTAAGTCTAGAATCCCTTGACAGCAAAGGGACAGTGGCACATCCAGTACTGTCTAAAATGAGTGAAAATTAAGTTGCTCAGGTGCCTTTGCTGCTGCCTTTTGAGTGCAGAGGGAACACATTTGCAGACAGTAGTCTTCAGGGCAAGGGATGGTAGGATGATGGGCTCCAAGAACGGGGACATTAACAGACAAGCATTTCTCATGGACATGGAGGATGAGGAGCAGTAATTTATTTGTGACATGGCTCTTTCTGCTGCTACATGCAAATCCCACAGCTTTTCCTGGTAGAACCCTGTTGTATTGCTGGCATGTGATATACAGCATTCCCCTGGATGGCTGCCTCTGCAAGAAACAAAAGCCTTCAAAACCAATCTGAATATTTGAGTAAGAGCTAGCTATCATTTTATAATCATTTTCTCCTACCCTAACACAAACTGTGCTCTCCTTTTTCAACTCTATTTCCGCATTTCTTTCTTGTTTTACTTGTGATCTTTATGCAATGTTCTAACAGAAAGGTAACTGCCTGTCATATCACTGAAATTCAGCAGACTGAATATTCTGCATAAACCCCAGCTGGTGAGTTTACCTAATAATATAGATAACTGATTTATTTAAGATAAAATTGTAGTTTGCATATTAATAAAAAGAGCTCTGTAATATGCAAAATCAGCCTCAGTTACATTACATGCACTAGTATTTCATACAGAACTTAAACTATTGAAATGAAAAAATTCACAGACCCTGCCCTTTTGAGAAGGTGAAAGGAAGGCTTATTTCAAGCAGAGAGAGTTCACTATTTCAATAGAGGACAAGGAATTTTTTTTTAAAAATTAATGAAAGGAACAATAGTATTTCTGCTGCTTATGAACCTAAAAACTAGGTGGCAGCAAGAGAGAAAAGAGAGCTTTGAAAAATAAGTTTGATCATTTTGGTATCATCCTTCAAATTGCTGTTCTCATAACAAAGACTTAAACCATAACTCGGGAATGTTACAGTGTAGAATGAGAAAGAACTATTACCCACTCAATAAATCCAAGACAAGTCTCTTGAGTTCTCTACTGCCTCTGCTAAAACATTAATTTTAGTCATCTATGGCTCTTTGCTTAAAAACTCCATATTAAAAAGGCTGGTGCATTTTGAGAGGTTAAGATGAGAGTATAAATTTGGCCAGTAGAATGAACAGTAATGATATTGAAAGTTTCTCTAGGACATGTAGTTTGATAGGCTGGAGAGTCAGGAAGTGCAGGGTCCTGCACCTGGGGAGGAATAACCACAAGCACTGTAACAGGCTGGGGGCTGACCTGCTGGAGAACAGCTCTGCTGAGAAGGACCTGACAGTGTTGGCGGGTGACAAGTTGATCGTGAGCCAGCAGTGTGTCCTTGTGGCCAGGAGGGGCAATGGTGTCCTGGGGTGCATCGGGAAGAGTGTGGCCAGCAGGTGGAGGGAGGTGAGGCCACACCTGGAGTGCTTGGGCCAGTTCTGGACTCCGCAGTGAAAGGAAGACAAGGAACTGTTGGAGAAGGTCCAGCAATGGCCACAAAGATCATGAGGGATCTGGAGCATCTCTCTGATGAGGAGAAACTCCTTATGAGGAGCAAGGCCTGTTTAGTCTGGATAAGACTGAGAGGGAATCTCATCAATCCATAGAAATATCTCGAAGGTCTTGAGAGGGTGGTGCCAGTCCCTTTCCAGTGGTGCCCAGCAAGAAAATAAGATACAATTGCCATAAACCAAAATTTCCACCTCAAGGTGAGTGGGGAAGAACTTCTTTATGTTGGGAGTGGCAGAACAATGGCACAGGCTGCCCAGGGAGGTCATGGAGTGTCCCTCTGGAAACACTCAAACCCACCTGGACACATTCCTGTGTCACCTGCTCCAGGGCACTCTGCCTTTGCAGGGAAGTCGGACTGGATGATCTCCAGAGGTCCCTTACAACCCAAGCAATTCTGGGATTCTGTGATTCTTTTCCTGCTAAAGGAAATTACAAGAAAATGTTTCACTATATAAAAGATTCAGCAGAGGATTGTAGCCAGGTCTTCCGGATTTATCATCTAGTGTTCCAGTGGTCAAGAAACCAGGCTTTCATTAATTTCTAAATCTATTAGCTAAACAGGTATTAAAAACTATTTCTGCAGATGACTTGGAATTAGGTCTTTTACTCTCCAAAGAATTCTGAAATTTCATAACATGCAGGAAAAATTGAAAACAAATAAATGTCTATCAAGAATTTGATTAATTAACAAAAGGTAGGAATGCAGACGATACCTGACCTTGATGTGGAGGCAACAGCCAAACCTGAGCTGTTAGTATTTGAAGTATAAATTAGCTGGAAAGGCTGAACAACACCTCACAAGTGTAGATATCAGAATATTGATTATTACAAACTTTATATTTGCTACCAATATACCAAGTGCTCTGCTGACTTATGGTGTCAGGGAAAGTTAAATAATGACATAATCCCAGTCTATAACACTGAAAAGAAGAACAATTTTAATTTTTTTAATCTGACATAAAAACAAAAGAAACAAACAAAAAACCCGAAACAAACAAAAAAAACCACCAGAAAAAAAGCACAGTGGCTGGAGACTAAGGGAAACCAGATTTGCATTGGCAATGAGGCATAAATTTGCAACATTAAAAGTAATTATAAGGGGCAATATAGCACGATTTACAGTGGGTTTGCTATATTAAATCACATTCTAAGCACTAGGCTTTTGTTAAAACAGGAATTGCTCAAGTGACATTCTATTATGTAAAGGACTGAGCCAGAGAGTTGTAGCCAGCTCCTTCTAATTTGTAATCTATTACTTCAGTGTTTAAGAAATTGAGTTATTAATTTTTAAATCTACTGGCTAAGAAAGTATTAGAAGTTATTTCTGTACATGACTTGGAATCAGTTCTTTCATTCCACAAGGAACTCTGAAATTTCAGAATTCTCTTTAGGCACCAATATTGTTCAGTAAAAAACCTGAAGACAAATAAACATCTCAGAAGGATTCAAATAATTAATAAAACCTTTCATTTCAATATTGTCAAAGTATCTCAGATTTCAGCAGTCTGGCTCAATTCACTTAAACACTTATATTAAAATGTTAAAGAGACTATATTATCTTTACTAAGAAAGCCAAATCAAATTGATATAAATATTTCAACACTGTAAAAGAGAAACATTAGACATTCCCATGCTCCCATCAGAGAAAGTTCCATGAAATATTAGATTTCAAAAGAACTATTGTTGTGGAGAAAGCTGTTCTTCATCAATCCTATCTGATGCAGTTAGTTTAGAGCTTATTAAACTCTTGCCAAATTATTACTTTCCAAATCTAGCCATTGTTACTGAAATTTGTAAGAGACATTAGGTCTAAGAAGAAATTACAACGTCAACAGGACAACAGAAAAACAATAAACTGACCCATGACTAAACTGAACTGAGTAATTCTAGTCTCCCTTAATAATTTTCCCTATTTCTCCATTTTTTCTTTTTCCACATACTAATGTTTTTCTTTAATCTGTAATTTTGTCCTGTTTGCCATTTCTCTATTCTCTAATTATGCAATAAGTCCTAATATATCCTATATATTTCTCTTGCCTTCCTGTCTTCCCCAAACACCTTTCCCATTCCTCCTTTTTCCAAATCTTGCTAGTCTCCTGCCTTCCCCCAACCCTCCCCATCGTCATTCCAACATTTCACTTAAATTCCTTCCTTTCCTACTGCCACCCCACAGGCTGAGATGGCACTCCATAGGTTTTCCCTCCTCCCTCTGTGCCAGCTGGTGTCTGTCTTGCTTCCCATTTTCTAGAAGAACCAGCCTGGCTCTCCTGCTGGGCAGCAGCACACCATCAAAACAAGATGCATATAACACTGCTGGCCAGTGAGCAGGATAAATACAGTGCTCCTGCAGCACAACAGCCGGAGCTGACCTGGTACACATTTATAAGCTGACAACCAGCAAAGAGAAAAATGGCCTGTTTTCAGGAGCAGTAGACAGCAGTTTTGTTGGAGGGGTTTTGTTGGTTTGGAGTATTTAATGTGCTGTTGAATGAGCCTGCTGTCCTTGCTGTGAAATTAGCACCTATAGCCCCTCCCACAGACCCTGCAGGGCCGTGTGAGAAGGGCAGCCTCAGCTGAGAACATGCCAGATTGCTATGAGGAAGACAGTAAGGAAGAAAAATTATTCTAGAAGAGAGATTATATAGATAAAAGCAGAAAGGAAGCCTCTGCCATTGTCTCAGAAGTACATAAGGAATGAGAGGCTCAGCAAAACTTGAGACTGGAAGTCGCAGAGAGCTCTTGGACAGCAAAGACTTGGCACTTGTCTTTTGGAGGAGGATGCTAAAATCCAGGTCAAACTGCAGTGTTTTGGTGGAGGCCAACCTGTGACACAGGAGACACAAGTAGATGGAGGGAGCTGCAGCACAGGTTCTAGTACTGAGACCAAAACCTGAGCTGTGGGATGTGAATGTTTCTGAGGTTGGTTGTAGCTCCTAAATGACCAGCAGGTTCTTAAGGTTTGTTGGTAGCTTGCCCTAGAGGCAGAATGTTTCAAAGGGATTGATACTAGCCTTCAAAGGAGCACAAGCACAGCCCAAACACCTGTTTAGTGATGGTCTGACATTAACTGGTACAGATTCATAAGAAAATGATAGGCCTCACCAAAAAAAGCAAGGAAGAGCAGAAGCTGAACCATTGTCCTGCTGCTCCTTTCTCAAAGGTGGGGAAGCAGGGCCAGTGTAGGAGCAACTGCAGTTGCATCACTCTTTAAGCAAGCTAAGGATCAGGCAGCAGGTCAAACCAGAACACAATATTTGATTGTCTAATGCTGCTCCTAGGCACAAAAAAAAAAAAAAAANAAAAAAAAAAAAAAAAAAAAAAAAAAAAAAAAAAAAAAAAAAAATACACCACCACTTATTTATTTCTACGGAGTCTGGGTTTTAATCTGAAGTTTGGATAAAGCCTCTTATCAATAAAGCAGAGGAATAAGGTTAAACAAACTATAAATAATACCTTGGACTTTCCTGTCCTCTAATTAATTTCCTGAGCTTGCTCCTAGGAATTGGCACTCCATGGTCCCCAAAGACCTTACCAGAAGAAAAGAGACTAGATGAATGTTAAAACCAGAAGGTAAGACAATGGTTTAATGAAATGAGCTCAGGCCATTGTCGTGGGTTGATGCTGTTCAGACACCAGGCACTCACCAAAGCTGCTCACTCCCTCCCCTCTGCAGCTGGAGAAAATTTAACAAAGGATTCATGAGTTGAGATAAGGACCAGGAGAGATCGCTCATCAAATACCACTGAGGGCAAAACAGGCTCAACTTAGAGACATAAAGTGAATTTATTACTAACAAAATCAGAGCAGGATAATGAGAAGTAAAATAAGCCTTTATAAACACCTTCCTCCCACCTCCTCTTTCCAGTTCTATCCCCTACCCCAGCAGTGCAAGGGGACAGGGAATGGGGGTTATGGTCAGTTCATCACCCGTGGCTTCTCCCGCTGCTCAGGGAGAGGAGTCGTTCCCCTGCTGCACCGTGGGGTGGCACAGGAGACAGTTCTCTGTGAACCTCTCCAACGTGAGCTCATCTCACGAGCACCAGCTCCCTGTGCCCTGCTGCAGTGTGAGTCCATCCCGTGGGGAACCGTCCTCCCCAGACTGCTGCGGTGTGGGCCACTGCTCCACGGGGTGCAGTCCTTCAAGGACAGGCTGCTCCAGCCTGGGAGCAGGGCCCCTCTCTCCATGGCTCTCCCACGGGATCACAGCCTCCTGCAGGCATCCACCTGCTCCGGCTTGGGGCTCCTCCGTGGGCTGTGGGTGGATCCCTGCATCCCCATGGCTCTCCATGGGCTGCAGGAGCACAGCTGCTTCACCTGGTCTGCACCACAGCCTGCAGGGGAATCTCAGCTCCGGTGCCTGGAGCACCTCCTGCCCCTCCTTCTGCACTGACCTTGGTGTCTGCAGGGCTGTTCCTCTCACGTTCTTGCTCTGCTCTTCTCTGGCTGTATTTACAACTGCACAACCACTTTTGTTTATTTTCCTTCCTAAATCTACTACCACAGAGGTGTTACCACCATTTCTAGTCAGCCCAGCCTTGGCCAGCAGCACGTCCATCTTTGGAGCCACCAGGAATCAGCTCTGACAGACATGGTGAAAGATTCTGGCAGCTTCTCACAGAAGCCACCTCTGTGGTCCCCCACTCCCATAAACCAGGCCATGCAAAACCAATACAGCCATTAAATCCAGACCCCAAATTATTCCAGGTGTTAATGGCCTCCCCTTGCAGCTAGCAAAGAAAAGCTGTCTTAGGAAATTTCTTCAATAATGGATTTCAATTGTCATGTAAAATTATTGAGTAGTTTCAGATTGCAAAGCAAGGCTTAAAACACAGCATATTTTTTTAATGGCAGTGTTTCTTCCACCTCCCACTCAGCCCCCCTAGCAGACAACTAATGTTACTTACAAAAAATTTCACTTCAAAGAACATAATAATAAAAAAATGGTCATAAGCCAGCATATCATTAATAATATCCTTTAAGCTTTTTCAGATTTCTTTCTTTTGCTAGTAATACCATTTATAATGCAATATATTCATATTTCAGGCAGAAATAAACACTGAGGACAGCTAATAAATTATGTTATGCAAAAAAAAAGCCAATTTATAAAATTCTAGATATACTTTATAACTGAAGGCAATAGATGCAAGTATGATACCATTATTTGTAGTTTCTAGCTGATATTTATTGCTTTCCCACAGTTTAGGTAGCATCTTTTATTCAATTTAGTTTCTTTTCTTTAACTAGTTTGATTATTTCTCATAGACCAGATGCAAAATATCTTTATTAATTTTACTGTTTGCTATTAGGTAGCTCTATTGCACTCACTTTTTCAAAGATGATTAAAACAAAATGGATGATGAATTGGCCTGCTGGAAATAAATCTTAGTATAAAAACCCACAGATTAAGGCATCTTTAGAAGACAGGGTCAAGCAAATTGAAAGCTTCCCATTTTGCAGTCTTGATGCAGTTAACCTCTATTAATCAAGAAATGGAATTTAGCTATAGAAAACCCATTGTTCATATTTCTGAAACAAACTACAAGCTGACGGATTTTAATAAACCAGAGTAGTGCTACCAGCTATACGTGTGGACCAAGATAAGAACAAAGGAGAGCACCACTTTCTGTGTGTACAGGCTGTAGAATTTTTTTAATAGTCTGGTTTAGAGTATATTCATTAGAAAGCAGTGGAAGAAAAAGTTCAAAAAGTGCATTAATTTTTAATTGTATATCATATGGTATTTCAAAATGTGATTACTTAAATTTAAATTTTCAGCCACTGAAATCAGTCATATCCTCCTGCGAACAGCTGAAAAGCCTCTTTTTCACTTCAAATTTCTTTTCCCTGTGCAACAACTACATGTAAGCACCAGTCTCCTGCAGCCAGCTTCCAGTACCTTTCTGGCAAATGGGTTAAGTTGAACTCTGTAAACTTCACAAGCCATCCCAAGGCTTGCTTCCCTGCTCCTGAATCCTTTCTTTACCTGACTATTTACTGAGTGTTCTCCAGTCTTGCTGTGTCTTTCTGAAGTGCTGATAAAAACACTGGGTCTTATTAAGGTTGGGTACAATGGGTATGAATCATTTCAGAATTAAATGCCAAACTGCTTTGTGGAGGTTACAGGGCTGATAATGCAAGCCTATCCTTCTGCTTGAGTGCTATGTTTCATGATGCAACATTTTTCTCCCTTTTGATCCAAGAGCATGACACGGACTAGTATTCACATTATTGTTCACCTCCACTACTTTAGAGAAGGTAAAAGCATCCAGATATCCAGCTTCAAATGCCAGGAGGTCAAATTCAGGCATGGTGGTGTCCAATATTGGTGTTCAACTGAATGAACAAGGCTGTTTGATAATCTTCAGCCAAATATAAAATTTATGTCCTGGAATTTTAAAATGCAGAATTTTAAAGGCAACATTGTAACCACAACGTGCCATTAAATTTTTTTAGATTTTTTAATCAAATTCTAAAACTTTTGCAGCTCTTTTTTTTCCCCCTCTCTCATCAAAACAACATAAATACCAGACATTTCATTCTGAATGAAAAGGGCTGATTTCTGTTTAAGGCTTGTTCCAACCAAATATAGTTTAAAGTGACAGCTACAGTAAATTACATGCCATGCCCTTTACCTCTGGGATGAAGCAGCACTCATGTGGACAGCTGGTGCAGGACAGCCTCAGCACCAATGGGCACAGAGATTGAATTTCTGTCCCATCTCCAAAGAGTCTCACCTGAAGACACCCATCATTGGCCACATCTGCCAGGTGTAAATTAGGGTAGCTGAGTAGGTTGGTCCAACACGGAATGCAATTATAGAGCCAGTACCATGGAACATAGATATGCCAGTATGTTCTTAGGACAAGGCAAATGGTCTTAATTTATCTTTGTTTCTTATTCCTGGGGGTTTGAGGTTTTTTATACAACAAAAGGATGTGATGCTTTCCACTGAAAATGTGATGAAAAGGTTTGGAAATGCTGGTGCTCAGAAGACTGTGGGGCTCCTTTACCCAGCCAGATTTCTCTACTCTCCCACACTGCCTCAAGGATTTTAGCCTATTTGTGATCCAGGGTGAGGGATGTGCTAAAAATAAGGCCAAGCAAAACACAACTGGGCAAAGCTTGCAATTTGAGAGCAAAAAGGTGTGAGAAAATGATAAGCTCATGAAAATCATGCAAACATTGAAACTTCAAATAAAAGCTAACAAAAATTTTTAGCAAATAGAGTTAACTTCAAATCCTGTGTTCTGTGAAGAGAAATTTTATTCACGCAGGAGCATTTTATTTAATTTGTCCAACCAAAATTCTATCCACATATTAGAAATACAGTTTTATTAATATTTACTAACCAGAAACATTTTAATGTTTCAGTGATTTTAAGAGGGAATGCATACAGAAATTCATGTATATATCATAGTATTTAATTCTACAGTATGTCATACCCTGCCAGTTTTTCTACCACTCACTGAGAAAAGAAGGGGAAAGGAAGATAAAACAGGTAAAATGAGTTTTAAAAAGGTTGTTAACCAGACAGCTTACACCTCACAGTTCAAGTGCTATGTGCCTATACCATTTTTCCCCTAGTAAAGAGAGAAGCTGGGATGACTTTGCTGCTGTACTGTCCAGGTGTGGGACAGGAGGTCAGGACACACCCCTGGGATCCGACCTCTGATTCGTGTCAGGCAGACCCAGAGCAGGGAATAAGGGTGCTCTAAGTGGGCTCCAATAAGGGTCTCAAACAAACAAAAAAAAAGCCGAATTTCAAGCTCTGGCCCATCACATCACACTACTTGGAAGCAGATGCCAATTCATTTTGGAGTCCCCATGGACACAGATCTGCCTGATGTGACACAGGCATGCAGGTCTGCTGGGGGGAAGGCTGGCTTGGCATGGCTCCATGGGTCCTCAACACTGGGGCAGGGCCCACATTATCAGTGCAGCTTTTCTCCCATGAGAAAAATAAAATATGGAGAACTCTCCACAGCACATTTTAAAAAATAACAAGTAAATCAGCACTTCAGTTTAGGATAGGATATATCTGGCTTTTTAATAATCTACTTTAGCCCACTGAGACACATAGAACCTTTTGCTTTGTAAATAACAGCATTAAAAAATGAGAGATTAACTTTCATTCCAAAGAGAACTAAAAACTTTATTTTATATGCAGACAATACATCTAAAGGAAGGTTTTATCTATTTATGGTTCCTGACCTTTAAGCTGAATTACCATTTTGTTTTAAAAAAATCTTACAATAATGATGATAAAATAGCTAGCAATTTCAAAGAAATTATCGAGACATTGGCAATGCAAAGAAGGTTTTTTCATAGAGAATTTTCAGAACACCATTCTTTCTCAATAAGCTTTATCTTATATGTTATTATATTATCCTTCATGGTTGGTTTTTATTAGTTGCCTTAGTCATTTATACTTATGAGCTAGCCTTGGATTGCTTGCAGTTTTATCTCTGACATTTTTACTGAGAGAGAAAACCAGAGTTACTCTGATTACTTATATTCATGTAAACAGACTCATACAAACAGGATAATGTAATGATGATTGTAAGTATTTTAATGACTGCTGAGGTGTCTTTCATGTTCTGATTGATGAAAAATTGATAACCATTGATAGTCAACAGTGACTTGTTTATAAACTAAAGAAAATAATACCTCCAGAAATCCACTACTGTTTTCTTATATTGGGTAGATGATGAATATAAACATTACAGTGTCCTACCTCATTGCAAAGAATGATGAAAAATAAAATCTCAATACACATGCTCTCATTATTCCACCAAACACTCAGTTGCAAAACAAATGCCTCTCTGGTTTACTGCAAGATTAAGGGCCCACTAGGGCAAGTTCTCCATGCTCAGAACACCCATCGATTTCAATGGCAGCTCCATACACAAAGCATTTCCAGGATTAGCCCTAAATTATTTATCAAAACCATGCCCTGGAGCTCTGAGTGCATTGCAAAGACAAATGGAAGGATTCATGCAGTAGATAATAGGGTGCATTTTTCTGCTCTCACAAAATATGAGAATGCTTTTATAAAAGCAACTCACCTGCAGCCTGGTGAAAAAGGAGTTTATTGCTGAATAAAATGACCTGGGTAGGTAGAAGAGTGAGCTAGCAAGAGCAACATGAAGTTAAAAAAAAAAAAAAAAAAAAGTGCTAAGTCCTGAACTTGGGACAAAATAACCAAAGATCTTAGTAGAGGTTAGGATCTGTGTGGTTCAGCCTTGCTGAAAGAGACCTGTGGGTGCTGGTGGACAACAAGCTGAATGTGAGCAAGTAGTGCACCACCGCAGCAGCAAAGGCAAGTTGGCTCCTGGGCAGCACCTGCAGGAGGGCTACCAGCAAAGATAGAAATGTGAAACCCCTACTCTAGCCAACATTTTTTGGGTGTGCCTGGAGTACTGTGTCCATTTCTGATGCCCAGAATCAAGAAAGATGCAGACTGACTAGATAGGGTCCAAATGAAGGCCCTAAAGGTGATCCAATGGATGGGAGATCAAAGGAATGGGGAACCTGAGGAAACACTGGAGGCGTTCAGTCTTTTCTCCCTGAGGAAGTGAAGCTTTGGGGAGGACTTGATCAGTTTTTTGCCATCACTTAAATGGCAGGTCCAGATAAGACAGATGCTTTACCTTTATGAGGAGCCACATGGAGAAGACAGAGTAAGTACAAGTTGAGCCAGAAGAGGTTTTATCTCAATGTATGAATATTTATTGCCATGAAAACACTCGATCACTGGTGCAACCTCCCCAGGGATGGGGTAGAGTTCCCACTCCTGTGGGTTTTCAAGATGCATTTATATAGGATACCAGAAAACCTCATGTAGTCTCCCTTTACCAAGACAGACTGGACCAGATGATCTTTTGAGGTCCCTTCCAATGTGAGCAGTTTTTCAATTCTGTGAAGCTTACTGCATTGAATATGCAAAATGCAGTAATGTGCCAGGCGTTTGAGGATGCCAGTCAAGGTTCATACCTCCATCCAATGTGTTTACCGTGATAAGGCAGGGGTTTTTAATTTTTGAATTCCACAACTGTTTTTTTACTTCTCATTAAGTGCTCTGTGGGAACACAGAGATTAATAAGACAAGCAGGATCCTTAAAATAATAGGACAAGCAGGATGGTTTAAAGCAGGGTTTGAATGATACCATGTGGACAGAGAAAGATTTTCTTTAGTCAGGTCAAACACTTCATTAGCTACCTCAGAGTAGCACCTTTCTTGAAAAGCAGCTGTCACTGTGACTTAGACAAACTTTTCTTTCCAGAGTATTTAAACAAGACATACAATGTTATTACGAGGTTTGCATTCAGGATTTGCATGAGGATATACTATTGATGTGTGTAATACATAAAGCTAAAAACTTATTGCAATCAGCAAGTGTTTTCAGCTTATTTTAAAATAATGTTTTTTCCCTAATGAATACAAGAAGATGTAAATTACACAGGCGTTAATCCCTTGATTCTCTTTTGTTTCCATGGAAATTTAGAGTATTTAGAAGAGCACACAACTCATCAATACCAGGCAGGACTGGGTCACCAGCACCAGTTATCAGAGGCTATTATTGTTACTTGGTCTTTGGAGGAATGGTAAAAGTGTCTGCATCTTTTGGTAGTTAAAGATGTCAGAGATTTCAAAGTGATTTAAAATCTTTTGAACCAGATTACAGACCCTGCATTTTTTCAGATGCATTTGAAGGACTTATATACAGTCAGAAATGTACATAAACTGAGTTGCAGCGACTGGGTTGCTGAGTTGTAAGAGACAAGAAAATCCTCAGGGATCCTCTCCATAAAACAGCAAGTAATAGCAGTACACAGAACAGTATACCCAAGATGTAGAAAACAGCATCATTTCCAGCTGTCCATCATGCCAGATCCAGGCTGTTTAATTATGAGAAGTACTGCATGCTCAGTTCACTTGTCTCATGGGAACAATTATTTGTCAAGACACAGAAGCCAGATCAGCTATCTCTCACTTTGCTGAATTACACATTTTAAACAGAGAACAATGACTTCCATTTGCAGCTTATCATTACTTTAATGGACCAGTATATAGAGTGGGTGAAACTAACCATGGATGCTGACATACTGCATAGTACACTAGCATAGTAATGCACCCTTTTTTGTCATTAAGAAGAAATCAACCCTCACAATGCAGTGATTTGTGGGTCTGGATCTTGACAATTGTAAAGATCTTCTTTTCTAGAAAGGAGAAATTAAACTTAAGTTTACTAACTTAGACCAAACTCTCTTTTGCTTATTTGGTTGATCCACAGAGGACAAACTGATTCCTCCTCTACGTGATCTTTTTCAAAGATATTCCCATCTCTGACATTAGCTATAATAGATTTTTTAAAGTCAGGTTCTTTTGGAGACAGTCTCATCTCTCTAGGCTGTCATGCACTTCGTAAAGTCAGGCTGACATGAAGCTCTGCACTCCCATTTACCTCTCTTGATGTGGTCCCAGTCAAAATGTAGGCGAAGAGAAAGGAAAGCTCTGATTTGCCCTCAGTGGGTATTGGATCAGATCCCACCTATAGTACTTCATTTTTCCAGTAAAGGTCACTGACCTAAAAGAGACTACACTAGCTACCAAATGTCAGGTCAGATTACTTGTGCAGAACCATCTAGGATCCTGCTGCTGCTACTCTTTACTTATTTATTTATTTATCTATCTATTAAAGTCAGCATCCATTGATTTATTAGCCAAAGGGAGAAAAGAACTCATGGGCTTCATTATCCAGGGATGCCTTGAAAACTCCACTTTATTCATTAGCAGCAGCAGCAAGGGCAGTTAATATTTACTTGACACATGTAGGAAGGCAATGGCATAAAGAAATTAGCCCTAGAATGGTTTACTGCTGGAATTTGAGAAGGATTTGTTCTTCACTTATCTCAGTGGATCAATTGTGAAATGATCAGCTGTAGGAATAGAAAACTGCCTTTGTGGTCATCAGAGGAGCTATCCACCTGTTGGTTTAGCAATTAAAGCAATTAATTCTAACATGGATTTCGTAAAACCAAAGCCAAGGCCTTGTAAATCAGTCATTCAGCTTTTATGTAACAGCCAGCCATCCCCAGGGTTTGAGTCTGCTTATCAATAGTTTAATGCAGAGAAGGACCACAGAAATGCACATATTTAGGTAAGAGTCTACAGATCTTTTGCACCTATTCCTAAATTATTCTAATGCCAGCATAAACCAAACATTTAATTTAGAACAATAACCTATGCCATTTCTAATGTTAATGGAATATTTTTGCAAGACATTAAATCATGCAGAAAAAAAATTGAGGTTCTCATGATACAATCTGTTTGTTGTCCCATGGCTGAATCCTACATATTGACCAAACCACAGGCCCTTTAATACAAATTTTACTCACTGAACTGGGATTTTTTTCTCCCAGAAATCAGCCCATTCTCAGGAAAAAATCCCAGCCTTGTCTTGTTTTGCAAGGCACAGTTCTCTCTGAGAATATTTTTTCCTCCATGCATTGAAGATTTGCAACTGAAGATCTACAGCTGAACACATCTTTTCTTTCATTCCTTAATGGCAATATGGCCTGAAGACAATTTACTTTGCATCTTGTCCTCTCTGGAACCACTTCCTTGGGAATAACTAAAGAGGTCGAAACCTGAGAAATTTCCTCTCTGCAGAACTCTCTTTAGGTTTCAATGCAGAGGCAGAGATCCTCAGACAATTTCTGCCAGCAGCCATTTAATATCCCTAGCCTTTGTAAAAAAACATGATTTTGGTGTTTTCTCAGGGGAGGAGGGAAGACGATTATGTAAGTAGAGACATGTTATGTTTTGTTGCAAAGTACATGAAGGGCAGAACAGGGGGAAAAAAGATGAGTGATGGTAGATTAATAAATAACTATTCTAAGATCACGTTGCCAAGTCAAAAACACTGCATGCTAAATATTAATTTTTTGATTGATTGGATGTAAACTTCATCTTTGTCTCTGCCATTTATTCTAAATGAGGCAGATATTTTTGTACTGAGCAGTCTCTAATAAGAGGCATCACCAAAGAGATTCTGTTAAAGCTTGTGGCATTATAACACACACAACACTGGAAGTTCTGAAGGAAAAAAGGGAAGAACAGAAAAAAACATGAGATCTTTCTAGGTAACAGAAGATTTTGAATGAATTCCAGGGAGAATGAGGCATGTTTTCCGAACAGCATGGAATACTGAATAACATTTTCTTAGATAACTGGTATATAAATCACTACTTAACCCAAGTAATAATGATTCTGGTATGAATTAGGTGATTTTAATAACAAACACATGTCACTGCTCTTGACATGCTGGTAATACAATGCAAATGAGACTATGGAAAACCTGTGTAAATTTATTTTAAAAAAAGACATTGACCTCAAGTAAACGTACACTGGAAGGATACAGGCATCCTTTTGCAAATAGGCTGATATCCTTTTAGATGCTCCCATCCTTAGCCTCCTGCCTCACCTCTGCCAAAAGCTGGTTGCTGACCCCTGGGGGGCTGCAGATGGGATTTACATCTATCTGTGTTCACTTCAGTTTCCTGATACCCACTACTGAGCTTTGAAAAGATGCTTAGGTCTTATTTCTCACACACATCAATTTTCAGGATGGTCAATGCACCTGGCTTGTGAAAAGCTTAAAGTTTTGAATTTTTAGCTAGGCGATGCCATTCAGGCATACATTTCCTGATAAGAGTGAGGGCATCATCATGTCCTGCTTCCTCAGAAGGCAGGAACTGTTCAGAAAAGCTCCTCAGAACACTGGATGGTTGAAAAATACATTAATGACACTTAATTTGCACCTTTTACAGAATTTTTTTTCCAAGGCTTTATGTGTTTTTCCCAGGGCAAATTATGGAACAGATTTTTCCCTCCCAGAACCGATGATTATCTAGAAGCAAGGACAGTCATTTAGGACACAGAAGCCTCACACTCACCTACACCTGTTTAAGGTTGAAACTTGCTTCATCTACATCTCAGCATCCCTTAAGCATCACAGCATTAAAACCATTCCTAGGAATGCTTATAATCCACAAGAAGGCTGTTACTGTCCGCTCATTATGTTATCTAGCAAGCTTACATTATCTACAGATTAAAGAAAACGTTGTGATTTTGTGCCACAGTGGAACAGACAATGGTGATGATAGCTCTATATTTTTTGGAAAATGGTAGGTTGGGATGGTTCATAACACTGCAGCTCTCACTGGCCCATCCAACCCCACATCTGAATCCAGCATTCAGCAGAGTTTATGCAGCCTTTCAAGATAAAACAATCACATGCAGATTGGTATAAAGGCCCTACCACAGTGAGTCAACATGGCATGTACAGACCCCTCTGAAACAGCTGTGGCTGCTCAGTACTTCTGCCCTTACAACTGGCTTGAGTTGGCAACCAGGATATTTAACTCTAGTTCTGTCCTTTCTTTTCATTCACGCCTTCTATTGACAGAATTTAAATTTCTTCCTTTCAACATTTCCTTATAAATCAGCTTCACTGCTTAGGACTCAGATTTTCTGTCCACTTACTCCAGAATGCTGACTATTCCATAGGAAGCCAGATAATTTGCCAGGCACTTCTGAGCATGTTCTTCAAGACTGTAACATTTTAATTATGATGCTGGAAAATACATCCGTAAGAGGAAGCTTTGTCAGCACTGTGAGGCAACAGAGGAACAATTTTGTTAAATGTCTTTCTCAAATAAAATTAGGAAAAAAAGTTGCCAGCATCAATTTGGAACGTAAAATGCTGACACAGATAAGCATAAATACATGTGCACATGTGCACAAAAGTTTACATATTGATTTATCATATGTGTCCATGTTCATTTTATATTTATGTATGTATACACACATATATTTGTGTGTGCCTATAGTGAGCTTGCTAAAGGTTGAACTATTTCTGCCTGGCCAAGTCCTTCAGAAAAAGCCACAGAGCTGTGGCCTTCGTTCCCTGAGATGTGCATATATCTCTTTTCGTGCGACAGTCGCTCACATCCCACATGGCTTTTATGGTGGGAATTCCATATCCAGTAACTGTCAAGAGCTGTTAGGGAGGGTATGAAATCCATGCTGCTTTTGACAGCACAGCAGTCAGATAGCTGGAACTGCAGTCGATAGCAAACGAATGGTCATTCCACTTACAGTATAATGAGCCCTGTCTCAGCCTGCTTTTCCCACAGAGATGCAGGCACTAAGACCATTATCTCCTTCAGCTGGTCATAATGACAGTTAAAACATGTAATAACATTTAAAACACAGACTGTAACTTCTTTTTCTCTGTTCAGAATTTGTACTTGGCCAGCAAATGGCTTAATGAACCAGTTTTGGAGACTTTCTAATTACCAGCTGTCCCTGGAGAATTTTTTTTTTGTTGTTGTTGTTGTTGAATTTTATTATGGTAAAAGTCATTAGATTAGCATCTATTTTGTCTGTTCTTAGAAATATTTTTCCTTCTGCAGCTGAAATAGATTGCACCTTACATTAGGTACTAAGGCAGCATTCTAAAAAGATTCGAAATCGCTCTCCCTGGCATTCTCGTAAGGTCTGTCAGGGTGTAGTTGGGTCAGTTCACTAGGCTGGACTAATTGTTTTTCCTTGGTAGTATTTTAGTTCTGGGTCAAAAAATACACTTGCAATCTCCAGTTTTTATGGTTTCAAGAACAAATTCTCAGAGAGAGGAGGAATCTGTACATATGGTACATTAGATCTATTTTCAACTTGACTCCCTTCCCAGGGTCACACTGAACCCTGGGTTTGAATCTGAGCCTGCTTGGGGGTTTTTTTGGGTTTTTTTTTTTTTGTTTTTTGGGGGTTTTTTT
>WAAE01025119.1:78948-98285 GCA_013400495.1 Nicator chloris
TTTTTTTATTTTTTTTTTGTTGTTGTTGTTGTTGTTTTTTTTTTTAGTTGCTGATTTTCCATCACATATAAAAAGCAGAATTAAAAACTAAAACTCCTTGTGATTAGGAACAAATCACAATTCTTTTTATGAGTGGCAGTAATTTTCTTTTTATCTCTTCCAGACTGATGCTGACAATCTGTTTGCTCTTGGGATGCAGGCTCTGCTCTTTTCAAGTGCAGAGGGCTGGAGCACAGGTTTGCACTATTTTCCTGCACACTCCTGTCTGTAGCCTCCCACCAGGACTGGGGCTGGGGAAATGGGCCCCTTGCCTGCAGGAGGAGTGTTCTGGGCAAGGGTCTGTGTAGGAGCTGCACAAAGGAGCTGCAGGAGCTCAGTAGGTTATGCAGCATCAGAGACACCAGTAAGAAAGTCACTTCTCTGACACCCTCCAGGTTCACCAGCTCAAGCCCCAAACTGTACTGGAAGAGGGGCAGGCAAAGTCTGTGCTTATCATGTTGGAAAATAGAGGCTTCTCTGATGGTTCTGTGACTTTTGGTACCGAAGGCTGCATGTGCAACGAATGGGCGGATTCCTGCATGGAGTTACAGGGCAGTGATGTCATTGGGTCACAGAGATGGTGTGAGTTAGCTCACACCACCAGAGTGCTACCATGAATGGACACTGCTCCTTTAGAAAGGACAGGACAGTACAATGAACAGAGCAAGGTGCACCTTACGTGACAGAGCAGAGAGGACACAGGGCACGCTGCCTCGGGACTGGGGATGAGCCAAATAAGAGCAATGCCATTGTTACAGCATCTGTCACAGACCTCCCAACCAGGAATAAGTAGGTAAGGACTTTTTCAGACAGCTAGAGGAAGCCTGTTGTTCTTAGGCTCTGGTTCTTGTGGGAAGCTTTAAGCACTCCAATGGCAGCTGAAAGGTCAGCACAGCAGGACACAGGCAGTCCAGGAGGTCTCTGGATAGTGTTGATGGGAACTTCCTGACATAGCTGGTTAAGAAGCTGGTCAGTGGAGATGCTCTGCTAAACCTCATAAATAAGGAATAACTATTTAGAGACGTGGAGGCTGGGAATGGCCTTAGCTGCAGTGGCCATGAAACGACAGAGTTCAGGATCCTCAGAGCAGAGAACAAAAGGAAAAAAAAGCATCATCCTCTGTACTTCAGGAGAGCAGATTTCATGAATCTTCTTAGAACACCATGACATACAGCCTCAAAAAGATGGAGGGTTCAGAACAGCTGGTTGATTTTCAAAGATGTCTCTTCACAGCTCAGGGACTGTCTATCCTAATGAGCAGGAAATCAAGCAGTGAAGTCAGGAGGCCTGGGTGGATGAGCAAGGAGTTGCTGACTATAGTGCAATATTAAAAGCAAGCATACAAGATACAGGGTCAGATCACCCAGAAGGAATTTAAAGATATTATCTGAGTGGGCAGGAACTGTAATTGCTGCCAGCCTGGACTTAGTAAGGAGCTTGCTTCTTCTGCCTGAACTGAAGAGTGCATCATAATTAATATTAACTATAGGTCTTTATCCTCACTATTTTTCTTCAGTCTATTGTAGCCTTGAAACAAGATCCTGAAACTACTGCTTTGACCACCATAGGTGACCTGTGTTGTCTCAGGTACCTAATCACACTCAAACACTGCAGCTGGAACAACCAGAGCATATCCACAGTGTATGATTTCAACTGTTCCTTTGCAGAGCTACAGTGGCTTTTTAATTTCAGATTCTACCTAAACCTACAATCTTCCCATCTTCAGTTCGAATACCTCACCAAATATTGCTCTAAACATTATCTAATTTAATTACTTCAGAGATAAGCAGTGAGATGCAAGTGCTGAGTATCATTAACACTAATTTCAAGGGCTATGACAGACTGGAGAAATGTCCCTGTTAAATTGTGACCTTGTTTGGGTTATATCCTTCACTGTATGGTAATCCTACACTGGACTAGGATTTGTAGAGTTTGTTATAGATATATAGATATAGTTGAGAAAATTAGAAGCTTTGCAGCAGACAGAACTGTTGTCTTCTGCTCCAGTAAATTCTGCCACTGTTTGGAATATCTTACAAAGTAAGGAAAATCAAACAGTTCCTTCTTCCCTACTTCATTAAGGCAGCAAAATTCTCCTTGATTAAAATTGGGTAGCGTCAATTAAACCAGACATAATAATTCCCAGCAGGTACTCAGTTATGAAGACTACTGCTTATATTTCACACCTATAGAAATATGCCCCAAACAGCTTAGATTTTGCTGGTTGTGTGTGTTGATCTAATAAAAGATTAAATTTCTTCCCAGAAACATGAAGTCTCTTAGACATTCTTAGGAAGTCATGTTTAGGTAGACATCTTGGTTTTAGTAAAGTATCTGCATTTTTCATGCTACTCTGAATCCTCTTTACATCTCACATCAAACTCTCCTTCCCCTCTTGTATTGATTCTTTCATTAATCTACTCATTGGAGAGCGGAGCTGTAAAAAGAGCTCTGCCTGAAAGCCTGGACTTGGAAATCAGGATCTCCATAAGGCAAGACACAACATCACCTTCTTTTCTAAGTGCTCCTCATATGTTCTGAAACCCCAAACAATTTTTGGTCAAAATTAAAATAAGGTGGAGGTTGCAAATGTCCTGAACTTTGCACATTTTGTGAAAGCTGGCAGGGGGACTGAAGGCCTTTGTGGGCATCACACTGAGGGACAGGCAGTTGTGAATCACTTTCAAGATGCAGCAGTCATCTGTCACAGGCTCCTTTTTGCAGGATTAAACATGTAGAGCGGATTGAAGAGTCTAGGAAGACAGGCAGTGGGAATGATTCAGAGGTCTTACACTAAAAACAGGAGAATTTGATGATCATGTGGAGAGAAGCTTCAGATTTTCATCACATGATCTCTTGTTGTGACTGAGAATGGCTACTCTGTGCAGCCACACAGGCAAGTCCATGTCCCAAACAGTGCATACAGCCCAGAGAGGCTTCTTTGGCTCTGCTCCTGGAAAGAAATTATGTGCAGTCAGTGTTTTACAGTCTGATAAATCATTTGTGGCCAGACATGCATTGTAGATTTTTCTGAATTTCAGTTTGTATTTTGATTGTCAGACCACTGTGATAGCTCAGAGAACAGCTTGTATTAGGCAGTGTTAATAAGTTACAGGAAGAAGAATCACAGTCAACAGCTATGACTGTGTCTCAGCAACTGCCTTGTGATACCAAAGAAGAAAGATGGCAGGAAGGTCAAGAGACATTCCCCACACTCTGATGCCTCCAGATTATTTTCAACAGGACAATTTATTTATGGCTGTTGGTCTTTGTTTAGAGGGCAAATTTTTTACAAAGTGTGGAACTTCCTTTTTATTCATGGTCTCTACTCTTTGGCAAAGCTGAAGCTGGGTGCCTGCAACATAACAAGCATAAATTTAAAGACAATATTTAGAAGCCTGTAAAAAGGTGACCCTGGGACTCTCTCATGACCCATGAATAACAAGTTTGTGTTTGTACCATATTTAATATGAAGATTGTGACCAAGCCATTAACCTTTGGTAGGAGGCACTGAGTAAATGTGTCACATCGTACAGAAGGCACAGTAAATCTGTGCAAACGGGGCACAGTATGTGGAGTGGCTTCTCAGCTGCAAGCTAAGATAAATGAAAAAATATCTATCCATTTATTCCTTCTAAGTTTATAAAGCACACTCTCTGAATCCTGTCTCATATCTTTACCCTTACAATGTCTTTTCTTCTTTTTTGATTGGCAATATTTTATATGAAAACGGGGGTTTATCATAACATTTTAACTTATTCCTTTTTCTGCTATTTCTGTATAATTGTAATGGCTATTGCTCAAGTACTGATTGCTGTTGAAAATCACACTAGAGTAGAGCTGAAAATTGAGAATTTAATATGCAAATATTCATTCTAACACCTTGGCCTAGGAAACCTGGTGTTATATAGTTTGATGTCCAACTCCCACAGTTTCTTCTCTCTCAGACTGTTATATATATATATTTACAAACTCTCTATCCACACTAGCATTTCTAAACTGAAGTCTGAAGTCAGCCTCAGATCCAGCTCTCTCTTAAATATATTGTGCACTAATTTCATTGACAAGAAAACCAACCAGCTTAGGTACTGCACACTTCTGTGTGAACTGTTAAAAGTTTAGGAAATGTTCAGAAGTACAACACTGAAATCTATCTGTCTTGTTCTGAGACATATATTTGCACCCCAGAAAATGTAGCAGACCTATAGGCAGGTCTCAAAAATTCCTTTTTTGTGTGTCTAAGTTCCATCCATGACAACACTTTAAATTTTTTTCTGCAAAATAGATTAATTCATGTATTTTATAAGTGTATGGACTCACTTAAATGAGCAAGGTGCAATGCTGAATTGCAGGCTTTAACGTTACTCATGTTGCAGAAACACTGTATTTTTAATTCACCTTTTTTCAAGAAACTGACAGATTACTGCTCCTTTTTTGAATCTTTTTGCTTATGCTCCCTTTGGGCCATGTCTTGCCATTCAGCAACATTTGTTAAACACTAAAGTCCATTTTGACTCTGACTTTTCCTCATGAAAGGATGGAAAACCTTTAAAAACTGTATTTAATTCTAGAAAATCTTAAATACATCATCATAGACTAGGCACTTTAACTGGAAAGATGAAGTCAACATATTTAGAGAAATAAGCTATGTTTAGATGCAGAAGGACACTGCTGTGTTTACAGCATTAAGGAAAAGGGGAACAATGGTCTGGCTCATCATATGTGTTCACTGCCTACAACACTTTTCTGAAGGTGTCACTCTGATTTAAGAGACTTGGAGCTACAGGGTGGATGTTTGTCAGGTTCCAGGGGGAATGTCAGCAGACATCTCTGGCTAGAAAAGGCAGTTTTTCCTCCTAAGTAAGATCTTACGTGCAACACCTGCTGCAGACATGCTCTGCTACATTTCCTCCATGAGGTCATTCTTAGATGAAACCTCAGAACTATAAGACTTTTATTTATCAAATATGAGCTTTGGCTGTCACTACCTCATAAAATCCGTAACTCCAAGCCAGGCCACTAAATTCATATAGTACTTAAAACAGGATGCATAAAAACACATACATGAAGCATGAGACACATAAGTTAATTATTAAAAAGAAACCTGTGGCTGAGTTCACAAATCCTTTTGATTCTTTCTTTGGACAGAATAACAGGGAAAAACATTTGTAAAATCCAGATTCAAATATCCAGGCAATTCATCTCACAAAGATCTTTCCTTGCTCCCCCTTTGGAAGCAACAGCTTCTTTCTAGCCCTTGCTCAAGTCTGATGTATTTCAGAGTTTTCAAAATCAACTTTTCATGCAAGAAATGAAAACCCCAAGCCCTGTGGTATGAAGATCAAATGATGCAATTCAATGTTTATTACCATAAATTATTCAAATACATGTTATGTTTCAAGTTGGATTTTACAATATTTTATTGTGTAGTTAGCTATCTGCTATTTTGTAATTTTTATCATTTTATAGTCAAGCTAGTGGCAAATGATCCTATTACTTAAGTCCTGCATAACAAGAAATTTAGTGTGAAATTTAGGTTGTGTTTCCTACAAAGTATTGTGAACATAAATCTACCTCATAAAATAGGCCTGTGCAAAAACTGGGAAAATTCCTCCATTTGTTGTTTCTGAGGAACTCTCAGTATTTGTTAATGTTTTAAGCAAGTTCTACATCAAAATATTTTTTGTCCTCCCCTATTATGGCCTTATGTTCAACTAGAGAGTATTTATGCTCCTTTCAAATTTTCTCATGTGAACAAGTCTTCCATTTATTCATGAAGCATGACTTTTAATTCTAACAGACACTGTGGTTAATGATGCTAGAATTTTATTTATCATTTTGACTTTGTATGGTTCTTTTGGAATCTTTCCTTTTGATAAGTAATACTTATTTACTCAACACTTCCACTGTGATATCTGAAATCTCCATGCCACCTACAAGAATTTTATGCTTTTCCACACTCTTATTCAGGCCCTTTTAATCAAACAATATAATTTTTTCTCTCTTCCGATAATGCTGTTGAATTTTAGTGTATTTTTATACTAAGGTTGAATAAACCTTCATTGTAATTATGCCTTGAATTTTTGTTCTACCTGTTGTTCAGGATTTTGTCAAAGGAAAGTAGCTTTGCTGTTGTAGCTTTTTGAAATAACTGTTCCAAGAAACAATTGTTTATGGTGCCTAAAATTGTTCTCTGTTCACACTACATTGCGATGAGTATATTACCTGTGCATGGCATAAATGAAACTTCCTGCTGTTTGTCAGGTTTCTGCTTTACAAGCACACAGATTTCCTTTAATGTAACAAAAGTATTGCTCCATTATGATTGGGTTATTCCAGCCAAAACTTTAGGCTAATACCACATTCACTCTCCTTACGTCTGAGTATTCAATCCTGGCAGTTCACTTGGTAAAGAATCTGTAGTTATGATGTTTCTCAGATTTCTTTTCTCTAAGGTGCAATGTCTCTTTGACATCAATAATATTTATTTTATCTCTTGATCAAAATATTTAAAGCAATCAGTCAGATAAAATAAGGAAATTTACTGGATCGAACCTGGGATTAAAGCTGATCTGAAATAGTATGCTATGATTTCTAATAGAAAATTGATAGAAAATACAAATTAAAAAATTTTATTAGAAACTCTAATAGAAAATAGAAATTACAAATTTTTGTCATTTATTTCATTTATTAGAATGTTAAATGAACTATTTATTGAAAGAAAGTTCTCAATTTCTAAACTGACTAGATTCTGGTGAAAAAAGGTAAAATGCTAACTCACAAGAATCAAGACAAGCATGCAAAACTGGCTATCCTAAGCCTTGCAGCATCTAATAAATCTCACCATACCTACTTCACACTGGTGTTCTGTAAGTCACATAAGTCTTTATTTCACCTTTTGGCTGTTCTATTGCACTTCACTATAAAACACAGAAAAAAACTTAAATGTAAGAAAATGACAGTACTTGAAATTGGTTCTTACTTTGGTCTTTCTAGGGTTGATTCCTGGATACTCTACTGACCCCCTATGCCTTTTCCCCTTGCTTCTGTCTTTCAGGCCTCTGCATCAGACTCTATATACATGAGGTAGAGAGAGCTGGAAGCTGCCTAGAGAGAGTAATAAATAGCATGAGCCACAAGAACTGTCAACACTGCATTTGTGGAAAGGGTTTTGGAGGTTGGCCTAATAGGCTTAACTACTTATTACTGTAAGACAAAGTAGTGGCAGTATTTAGTTGGGCAAAAATAAGTTCCGTTCTATTTCTTGTATATGACTTATCTAGGTATTAATATTATTCATCCCCTCATTTCTGCAGGTGATCTACTTTACAAAACATTTAATACATCAATATGCATTAAGGAAAATGTTTCTGTAATTTTTTTCTACCAGGAAAAATACAATCCTGCTTAGTCATTGTCCTAGATTTTCACCAGACATTTTGAAAATCTGTAAAGTGTAAAATGTTCCTAAGCAAGAATTAACTCTACCTTGGGTTCATTTGGTATTGAAGAGATCATAAATTTTGTTTCTTGACTAGGAACTCAGAGAGGAAAATAGAATAGATGGTGGCAGATCTAGAAGGAATTCATGAGTCAGCATTGTTGAATGGTACAGGGCCTCCATGAACGAACCAGGAAAGTTCAAGACTGCCTTGAAACAAAAAAAAGTCAGGTTTTTGAAAGGAGAATTGGCGATCAACATGAAGCATGTGCTCAGATCACTAAATCCACCGTGCATGATGCTGAGAGTTTGATGCTATTTAAATTGAAATATTTAACACAGGCACGGAGGAGGATCAAGATTGCTTTTTACATTTTACCTTGGAATCGATTGTAATGTGGTTGTTCTTGTTAGCTCTGCCTAGAATCTTTTCCACTGTTATAAATCAAGATAAATTTATAAGGTACCATGATAATAATATGACATTAACATGACACAATTTTTTTTGTACATGAATTCTAAATCAGCAAATTTTTTAAGTGTGGTTCTGTGTATACATCCATTCAGGAAAATTCTTGAGCATATGCTTAGCCACAAATATGCAGTACAATCCTTTATAGCAGTAGGAAGTCAATATGTGCCATACACGTTCCTAAAGGATTGAATTTCCAAATCTGACCCTGTAACATATTACTCAAGATAAATGAGTATCTGGTTCATAGATGTCAGTGTCAACAAGTAAAAAGTGGAGAAATAAAGTTCCCCTGCAAATATGTATTGTTAGGAAAACCCAAAAGTTTACTTTATTATTTGCCTGTTATGAAGTGTTCCAAATCCTGTGATATTTAATTTTCTCTTAAGGCACATTAATGCAAACCCAAGAATTATAGCGATTAATCTTAACTTTTGTTCATCTGAAACCAAGAAATTAAATACCTAATGTAATTTTAGCTGTCAGTCCTTTTCTGTACAGAGTTGTTTTGCTAGTGACCCCAGGGACCAGGTGAGACTGTTTTCCAAGCCTCAGGGTGAGAAGGCTGCTCTCTGCTGCTGCAGGTCTGGGCAGACCCTCTTCCTGCCCAGACCCCAGTGGGTTTCTGCATGGGAAGGCTCTGAAGGCTGCCTTCAACCTTGGCTCTCATCTGCAGGCAATCTCAGATCTTGATAAAGCTGTGGAGTGTTTGGCTCCTTTACGTACTTAGGAGCAACAAGGCTTACTCTTTGTACACTAAGATCATCAGCACCAAGGAGAACATCCAGCTTGTGTTACCACCTTCTCAAGGACAAGCTGGCAAGATCCCAGCTAGTGACCAGCTACTCAGGTCAGAGACACCAGGACACTGACATTGTAGCTTTTGAAAATGCTTATAAGTCAACAAATTAAAGTAAGATTTTGATGATTCGTGTTTATGTGCTGAAGCACAGTAATGCACAAAGAGGAGCTGCGTCCTTGAAGAGAAAAATCAGCTTTGACAGTAAGAAGTGTATTCTCCATTTAATATTTAGTAGTTATGATGGAAAACACACACACAAAAAAAAAAAAAACTGAGGAAAGGTGAATGACTACTTGAGAGGACATAGTTTTCTAATATTAAGATTTCTGGTGGTAATACCGAATTACCATCAGTATCTCCCTTGCAGATATACCAGCACTATGAACTTGATTGGAGAAATGACATGGCTAATTCTAAAAATGAAAAGTAATGTTTTTGTCTGAAAAATTTAATGCCAGAAATTTTCTGTTACTTAGTCCAGGTCAGAGAAAGAATCCAGTTTCTGCATACCAGGGGGGGCACAAAATTTTCATCTATAGTACATCAAGGGCAAAATATAGATTGATTCATACTGAAAAAACCCCTATACTATCCCTTAAACTGCCAGTGTATATGCACTCAGAACAGCTCCTAAGTTTGATTCTCCATCAGATCTCTCCAAACATGCAAATCCAACTGGCTTCCTGTGAGCAGAGATCCTTTACCCCAAATATTATTTTGATCAATGAAGAAATTGATGTCTGAAACACCCCAATGTGTTGTATTACTAAGTGGTTGATAGGTATGCTGACTGTAAGGCTCAGTGTTAGTCTATAGTTAGTTGCCTGATATCCCATGAAACAAAAACATTATGAAAATAAGACATTGCATTACATATTAGAAATTATTTACTGGCATTGAAGTAAACCTGGTAAAGTTATATTCTCCTATATTTAAGGTTTTATACATTCAATATGCATTCAATCTTAAATGCTTTATAAAATATAAACCATGGAAAGAGCAAGTTATGGCAATGCCATCACTGACTCTTTCATTTCAGATTGAAACAATGCAATAATTTCAGGAAATGCAGTACTGAACAATGTTATGTGAAGGACATTTGAATTCCAAGAACACTGCTTGTGAAAAATCCATCCATGTCACTTCTGTCAAATTCCTGACTTGATTTGTTGGCTTGAATTTGGGACAGATCACAGTGTGAGTAAAGAGAGAACAGCTCCATCAATGAACAAGCAGAAGAGGAATTAAGGCTTAAAACCTTCAAGTAAAAAAAAAAAAGAGTTTTAAAAGACACTTTGAAAATGCAGTCCCAGCTGAGTGTCTAAGGTGCATTCTGCTGACTGGCAGGAGAAGTGGGAGAGGAGGAGATCAAAACAGTGATCTAGAAGATGGAATTTGTGATAGGATACTCAGGTGTTCTTATAACCTTATATAAAGTTTAGGAGATTCAGAGGCACTGGGAAATATTAACCAGTTTTCACAATTTTATATTGCAGGATGGGGAGCTATCTTATTGCAGAACAGTGGTAGGAAAATGTCAGCCAGGACAACACCACCACCTGGCTCCCGTGCTGGCTCCAAGGAAATGAAAATCTTCCACAGCCAGAAACTGAATTCAGTTGTGTTTCTGGACTGAAATGTTTTGTGACTGTGCTGTTCATATTGTTAAACCCCCCCTAAAATCTTGGAAATTAAGCAATTTTTAATACTTTCAGAGGAGTAGCAAGAACAGCATCACCTCTCTAGTAAGGTTACTCACCCGTTTCGTTCTGTCTCCCAAGGTATTTGGGCTGCTAGTGCTGCAGTGCAATGGCAGGCTGCTTTTTGGTCTGAATCATGTTTTATGTTAACATCAAAATGTTTCTACATAAATCGGTTTTAATCTTTACTCCTAAAAGAACATAAATTTGGAGGGTAAGATATCTAAAACCAAGCAACTAAATTCAGATGCCTGAAAATAGACATGAAGGAGCTACTCTGCATTTTATAACTTAAGTTCACACACAGCACCAGAACACAGAGTTTAGCTGTTATGAAATGGAAAATGACGTGCTTCTGCATAGCGGGAATCACCTGTAAACAATTTGGTATTTTGCCACAACTGGACTTTTCATGAATACTTTTGATAATAAATTTCATGCTCCAAAGAGCAAAAAATTACTTTTTGCAGAATAGATTTTTTTAAGCTAAATTTTTGTATGTGATCTCTGATCCGGATCAATACATTTATAAGGTTTTTTATTGTTTTCAAGAATATAAACTGATTGATGAACAAGCCAGTCATGTGATGCCAAAAAACTGGAGTAAATGGAAGACAGGAAATATCATGATTTATAACTTGGAAATAATACTTTTCACTTACTATTTTCTCTCAGTGTGCAATACCCTTGAAATCAGAAATATTGATTGCATTTTGCAAGTGAGACTGAAAAATTGGTTTCTTTCTAAGTTGTTCAGGGCTATTACAGGTCCAGACTAGAGGAGTAATCCATAACCGACATCCTACGGATATGAGTCCTCTGATCAGAGCAGTGTACCTGAGTGAGGTGAGCAGAGTGGCTGAGGTGATGGTGACAGACTCTACCAACAATCCAGTAACCATCAGAGAAATGTGAAATGGCAGGTGAAGGATCATCAACCTTAGACAACAAGCCAGATCCACCTACCATTGCTGTAAGAAGATCCCTGAGACCACATCTCTAGAACTAGGTGTTCCTCAGTCCTACCCCAACACCTCAGTGCCATGCAGCCAGCAACCCATCCTGTGCAGCCAGGAGAAAAACACAGGGTCCAGGTGTTTTGGGGACAATGCTGGATCTGCTTCCAAGCTGAAGAATGGATGGTACTCATAGTCTCAAGATTCTTGATGTAGGACAAAATGAAGCCTAAACTACAGCCACAAGACAACACAGCTAATCTGTATTGGCAGAGGTGAGACTTAACTCACATGCACGTATCCACTGCTGCTTCCAGTTGTTTAGTCTTCAATCCCAAAGCTGCTATTGCCAAAACAGAGGGAGCACTATAAGAGTTATGAAATCTTATGCTGGGAGGTGGCAGGAACCCTTCACTGCCCTTAGCTCCCACTTGAAGCTAAAACAACTTTACCACTTTTTAAGAAAATACAGGACAACCTCCTGCCTTTCACAAGATAAAGAACTATATGAAGATAAAAAAGGCATTTTCTGTCCAAAACTAGAACAGGTAGGAAAGAAGCTTTTGCTTATAGCAAAGCTTTGCATTAGTTAACCAGGTCAATGGTACTTTTCATTTTCTGCTGCACTGCCAGGCGTTTCATAGGCAACAGAGCAGCACAATGTGAGTCTGGGCTGAATATAAGTGTAACTCCTTCCCAATACTCCAATAGTCTGGTTGGACACTGCAGGATGACTGAAGAACATGCACCATATTTCATTTGTACTGTTAGTACTGTAGGCCATGAGGGAAGTGTAGGGGAGGAAACATTTTTAAAGGCCTCTGTGTTTTTCCTGCTCCTGAGCCTGGCAAGATCTGAACTCATTTTTGGTGCAATCTCAAATCTCCTTGCAGATTCTTTCACCTTTTTGAGGTTGCTCACAAGCCACACGATAATAGCTCAAATCAAAACCTTTTTCTATTTTTTTCCATCTGCCTTCTCTAGATGAATCTTCCTCACAAAACTCAGGCTAGCCCCAAACTATGTGCGACTGGAGCCACAGGTACTGTCTGCTTTGGTTTCCTTGGCAAATATAAAATAGTTCCAGAACAAACAAACAGACAAAAAGCAATTAAAAATAAAATAATAATAAAAATCCTAATCAAAATGAAAGTACTGTGTTCTACCTAAAATAGAAAATAAGGAAGATGATTCGGAGATAGGTAGTAAAGAGTGAACAGAGCCAGAACTGTTGCGTCCCAGACCTTGCAGGCAGTCCACAGTTAAGAGATGCAAAGAGCTATGATCCAGCTCTTCAGTCCCAGCTACTACTCATATAAGATTATAATGTTTGCAAACACAACACAAACTTAGAAACTATGTGGGAAATAAGGTTGGAACTTACACCCAAAAGAAATTACAGGCTTCTCACTGATAGCTCAAGAGCAGAAATAGAAGCAAAATTTCCTATGGATTTGTCATTCGGCTCCAGTTAACAGTATGACAGCATGTTAGTAATGGCTGCTTTGCTCATTTCTGCCAAGGGAATTCCACAATCTGTTCTACATGGGCCTCAGAGTCCTCCAGGTTAATCTAATGCATGATCTCCAGCCTGAAAAGCTTAAATACTCACAGCTCTTCTCCCCAAGAAACAAACATATAATCAAATCTTATGCTTCAGGGAATAAGCTGATGGCTGCAGGCTCGGCAAGGAATACTTCTATTTTATGGCTTTGCACAAATTGTGGGGTTTGCCTTTCCTCTGAAGCATGATGCATTAGCTACTGCTGGATGCAGAATACCAGGCTTAATAAAGCAGTGTTCAGAGCTAGCTAGCAGAGTCTGCCTTGTATGTTTCTGTCAGCAGCACTCTGGTTTTTTCCTTGGAATTTTGAGGCAAGGGAGAACTAATAATTGGCAGCACTGTTTGCAGTGGATTGTCTGAGAGCAGATGCCCCGAAAATGACACCCCCTGTAAAGCAAACATGACTGATTATCTGTGGATCATACCTATGCCTGGGATCTCCTTCAGGATCAGAGGGTGTGCCACATGTAAATAGAAGCACAGCTTTCATGAAATGAGCAGATCTGTTGGAGCATTTTATAGCTCTCCCATTACTATTTTATGGGCCAGCAACCAGCTTGTCCTTATAGCACAGAAGTAATGCCATTGCTGTTTGGCTTGCAGACATCTGACACAGTACAAGTGAACACAAAATGCTTTCCATGAGAATAGAAATGCAGTTGTAAAAATACCTAGTGCACAGGTGGGCTCTCCTGAGGGAGGCAGCCTACCCTCTTTGTCTCACAATTGATGCTCAGAAGATAGCAATTCTGTCTCATTTCCGCAAAATTAGGTTTCATTCCACCTTCACCCCTTCTCTATAAATTCTACACCGTGTCAGGACAAAATGTGGAGCCCAAAAAAGACACTGCAGCTAAATTATCTCAAGCTAGGGAAAAGCCTTGAATATTTTACAGGACTGAGTGGCCCTGCAGATTGTGTTAGTCATAAACAAGCACAGTGCGAACTCACATCTGGGTTCTCAGCTTCTAAATATACTGAAACTGCCAAGGCAACAGATGAGATTTCCCCATCAATAGCCATTGAGCAGGCACTTATTCTGTGATCAGTTTTAGACCAAGAAGAAGTAATATGGCCTTGTCACATGTAAAGCTTGCGATTAGAAATAAACAGCCTCCATTTTATGCCGATCCTCTTAAAGAAGCATGGCCACTTGAGCTGACAGCAATAACAAAAGAGCAGAGAAATGAGTTGACCTGCAGGTTCATGTAATAGATGAGTAAGTAAAGGGGCAGCTTTTTGGTAGAAAGCCAGTTTTGCTAAAAGAAAACTGCAACTGAGTATGTTCAAACTATCTCTTCAGCTGCTTTTAAATTGATTTTCCTTTTAAATTCTAAATGTTTGGTGTAGTTAATTAATCCTCTAGTTCCCTTTCTGCTGGCATCTTTGGAAGGGGAAGTAGGAACAAAACATCTCCTGGAAACTACAGCGAGGCCCTCAGGAGATTATCTAATGATCTTCACTCCCTCTAGGTGATGACTGAGGAACCTGTGAATCTGCTATTTCAAAGGAGTCATATGGCACCATAGCACATCTCTGCAACAGCCAGAACAGCCATCAGGAACCTTAGCTCAGGGAACACTTTGTCAGGAAGGTGATTACCCCGCATCTCCTGTCTAGTTCTTTTATGCATCTGTTGCCTCTCATAGCACAGTTGATGCTGGAAGTTGTACTTCCAGCAAGGACTGGTGAGGTTCCCAAGGCAGAGGTGAGCAGCACCAGCCATGGAGCAGCTCCCACACTGGAGTGGAGCTCTGCAGCATGCAGGGGAGAGAGATCATAACAACAGCAAAGAGAAACATCTGTGTGTTGTCGAACACAACAATGTCAATTGAGTGAATTGTCAAAAGACACAGCTGAGAGAAAAACGCAGCGGGCAATCCAAAGCATCTCAGAAGAGCAGCATAAGAATAAGAAAATATAAGAATTATACAATATAAAAATTTAAAAATATAGGTTCTAATCTTCCCGTTTGTAGTGGGAGAAGAGGAGGAAGAATTAAGATAGCAACACGCAGAGGACAGAATGCAAATCCAATAGTAGGATGTAGGACATGAAAAACAAAACCAAATTATTTATGATTCTGATTCCCAAGTGATAAGAATGAACATAATAAAAGTACAACAATAAAACTAGTTAGACAGGAGAACAAATCACCTTGATCCCAATTTGTGAAATAAATAACTTTTTCAATAAAAATTGAAAATGGAAAAAAAGTGCATTTTCACACATAGCTCAGAGATCACATAAATGCCAAGTGACATGACAGTTGCTGAAATAAATACTCTTTTTATGAACAGCAGAGCAGTAAAGCAGGCAAAATAGATGCATAAAATGGGTAAATTTCCAGTGTATTAGTTATTGCTGCCTCTGAGCTGCAGTAAATTACAAACTCATTTTTAACTTTTTTTTGTGTTCATGAATACATTTTTGGGACTGGTTTTCCACCCCCTTCTTTCACAATTCCATTTTTCAGAGATTTATATTCTTCTTTAAAGTCTATAAATAAGAAGTGTCCAGGTCTCTTCCATGGGAAGAAAGAGGGCTAAAAACTCAGAACAAACTATTTGTTATACATTTCTGAACTTTCATTGCATAAATTCTGCTATCTGTGAACACACTGCTTCCATAAAATTTGTTTTTGTCTGGATATTTTTCCCCTTACAAATCTAAAAGTTTAAAAAAAAATCGCAGACCTATCCACCTGTGGTTTTCTCCTTCATTTTTTTGTTTCTTGTTCATAGTACAAAATCACACTATGTTGTCTTTATTTACTGCTCACTATACCTATAAATAAAGGATTTAAGATTATCCTGACAGAATGGACTGGAGTAAAAAAGATGCAAGATTTATTTGAAATACAAGTTGGATGCTCCCAGCTGAAAGGAGGAAACTAGTCAGTGACTCTGAAAGTGAATAAAGTAACTACCACAGAGAAAATGTTAAACTCTGACTCTAATTGCATCTTCTACTATCCCTCTCAAAAATAAAACAGCAAACCCACACCTTGAGCAAAGAAGATTAAAGTTAAGGACCAAGAAGTTCAGACATGTCTTTGTTTTCATCACCTTGGTGCAAAGGTCTATGCTGCTTTGCATCCACGTGGTGCTCATTTTTGCAGAGATAAACAAGCAAGCACAGAGGAACCAGAGGAACAGGAACCAGAGTTTTTCAGTACATTAATGAGTCCATACACACAAATACAAGGGGGGTTAACTACTTGCTGTGCTTATATATGATACTGCGTAAGACTGCAATACAGGTTTATAACTAATATATAAGGTTTATAACTAATATATAAGGTTTACAACTAATGTCTGGAATTAATGTCTCAGGTGTAATCCAAAAATGCACGCCAACATCTAGGCTTATTTTCAAGTCAAAGCAAGGGACCTAAATCTTGTGACACTCCACTAATGCAGAAGAGCAACTCTCCATTTAACCACCCATATGTATCTGTTTTACAGAGCAGATTCCTGGTACAGATACCCTCAACTTTCTTGACTACTGTGGGCTCACAATCTCCAAGATGTATTACCTAAACTGGATAAAACTTCTTTTTTAACTGAATTTATCAGTCATGCCATTCAAGATTTATCCAGAACAGATTAATGTACTGTTTAATCTGGATGCCTGATTAATGTGTAGTTCTGTGACTTTCACATGAAATTCAAAACAGACATTCCAAATTATCCAGCATCAGAAAATAAGCCCAGCAAAGTTAAAAACATCCTGCTAATTTTCATTAAAATCTCATTCACATTGGCAAAAGACTTAGTCAAGTAAAATAAGAAATATATCAAACTTCAAGGATTCGGGGTTTTTTCCTCCCCAGCCACCACCCTCCAGTCTTTTTTTACCTTTAATGATCATTAAATCTGAAAAATGTGCTGACAGTCGTCTGCCCATGGAGCTGATAGAGTTGCAAAAGAGAAGAGCAAGGTCTAAGAACATTTTTAATTGAAGAGTCACTAGGCACTCTTTGATGGGCTCTGCATTGAACACAGGTCCAAAGGCACCCCAGTCCAGATAGCCACTGAAGGACAACTGGTTACTTGCCTTTTCTTTTCCCTGGCCGTAGAGTACAAGCAGAGCTAAGATTTGACAATAGAGCCAGGCTGGTATCAATTTCCAGACACTGTGGATTCAGGCTTTATCTTACTAAGGGCAAACAGTGGACTCTGTTACCCACACAGTTTTGCTGCTTAGCAGCTTGAGGTTTTTCTTGCTTACTCATTCCTCTAATTCTCACTCTAGTTTGCTATGAATTATAAATCTTATAGGAAAGCCTCTAGGAAACTGGGGGCTTTGCTTGGGTATTATTTAGGCTGCACTTTTAAATTTCACAAGTTTGTTTCTGTCTTTTCAAATGGGAAATGAACAGCATCGTTGACTGAAATTAATGACAAGAAGACAAAACCATTTTTTTCTTTGTTATGTGACTCAAAAAAGTAATGGTTTCTTCTCTCCTCACAGCTATGAATCACACAAGTCATGAAACCTTTTCAACAATATGACTGTCAATCACAAGATAAGCTAGATGTAGGAATTTACAGATCTGGAAAAGCTGATTCCCAAAAGATTTAAATTCATCATAGCCTTAAAATAACATTACAATTTAATTTTTTAAATTTTTTTTTTTTCCTGGACCAGATGACTGTTGCCTCCTATATTAAGGAAAATTTATGAGAAATAAGAACTGCCTTCAACCTCATTGCTTTCAATGATTTTTTTTTCATGTTTTACTCTTTTAATTAGCTGTCTTTAGCCATATCATTCAGTTCGTTCCTCCTTACTCAAATCCTGAAACTATACGGCAAAGCAGCTACTTGATTAGTAGCATTGTAAAATTCATGATCTGGGATGTACTAATAATGTCTCTCAGGTCATCATTATCAAGATTTAGAACCATCATAAGGTCTTAAAGGCAACTCCACTGGTGAAAAAAATACAGTCATTTTAAGATATGTTTGTATGTAAAATGACCTCTCCATTCACACTGAAATTCCTGGGCCTTAGACAATGGAAAGTTCTGGCAATATATGGGAAATTCATAAGACCTGTCTCTGTTATCTATCCTCACTTCTCTCTCAGCTATTCTCATTATATATTTAAAATAATTAAATCTCTTAGATATTTCATCTACAGTGAAAGATAAGAAACAGAGTTAAAGATTTTCCTTCAAGGATGCCTAATCAAAATTCAGACTATCTAAAATATATGGATCTGTCATTTCAAGAAAATGTTCAAAATAGACTTCCTTAAAAGTTTCAAATTTTATTAATTCAGTATTGAGTGATAATAGATGAACAGAACATAAGAGCTTTTCATGACAATTGCAAGAGATCAGTTGGGAATAGCATGTGTTGTTCAGCAATTGGATGCTCTTTAGGAGAGGAGGCATCTTTAGACATAATTCTATCTGATACTACTATGACTTTTTAACCCAAAGTTTGAAATTGAATCAAAATGGCAAGATAGAGCAATTTCAGTACTTCTTGAATAATCTTGTCAAAACCATGTTCTATTTGGTGTGATGCCACCTATTTCCAAAAAAAATAAATAAATAAAGAGGAAAAGGAGTGAGAAAAGACTGGGTGAAGAGATGAAAAAGAGATGAAAAATAATTTTGTTCAATTTCCAGAATCTGATTCAATGAAAATCACAAATTAGATCATCCCATCCCAGCATGGTTCCATATTAGTTGGAACTGCAGTGTCACTATGAACACTATAAAGGGAAGCAGAGAAAGGCTATCCATCATAACAGTGAAGAAAGACTGTGATAGTCATTGAATGATTATTACAAAGTACCTAATTCCTATGGATTGCACAAAATCAGACATCACTCCCTTTTTGTTTTCCTTCATTACTGCATAGAGACCTGCACATAATTCCAATTAGATCTTATTTTACATTTTCAAGATAATGTTCTCCCACGACATCCAAAAGTAACCTAGATAAGGTGTGTACTTCACAGTTGGTTTGCCACCTAAACCAGATCTAACCAGAACACTGGTTTGTTGCACTGTACTCTATGGTGGCATGAAGGTTGTTGTCCTGAAAGCCTGTGAGGGAGTGGAAATAATTTGGTTTCCTTCTCGTTTCTTTTGCACTTCTTTTAAGTGTCAATCACAAAAGCAGATGTAAAGAATGCATTGATAAAAACAATAAATGAGATTTATTCAGTTTTATTCAGGCTTTTTTTTTTTACTTATTTATAATGATAGTATGAGTTTTTAAGTAATTTCTCAGTGTTTTACTTTAGAAATTAAGATCTGGAATTTTAAAGACTAGAGAACTGGCAAAATGAGATAATAAGAATGAGAGAATGAGAAATTAGCCCTTCCTCAGCTGAATGATT
>WAAE01025122.1:0-33081 GCA_013400495.1 Nicator chloris
CAAGCACACTGGCTGCCACAAAGTTCACCTCAGCAAAGGGATAGGCAGACATATTTAAAAGGGGTTTTACAGCGTGAAAACATGGAAATAAATTCCATGAAAATATAAAGAAAAGTACTTCAAGAAATATGGTATGAAAAATCCTGTGTGTGACTGGGGTGTAAAATCCTCTCATGTAATTTGCATAATTTTATGAGCAATGAGAAGGACACCACACTCTTACTGGCTGGAATTTTTACTTCTCCCAAAGCACCTGTGGATGCAGTTTCCAGATATCTCCCTTTTAGGCACTGTGTGCACTTGTGCTGAACTTTGTGCTCTCTCCTTCTTTGGCTTGGAAAGAGACTGTTGGAAATTTTTCTGAATAAAAGATGTCTCATATACATTTAACGGTTTCTTGTTACCAAAATCAGATTGAATCTCTGTTTTGTCATAATTTTTAGGTTCACACTTCTTAAAAATAATGTAATGTTAATGGCAGACACAAATAATGGCTATTGTTCACAACGTTTCTTGCTGTGTGTGAAATTTCATTAAAACTGTCTTTACAGTAGGGTTTTGGTGAAAAAAGAATAACTTGCATGTAAAAATATGCAATACATCATTTCAATTGCAGGCACTGCCAAAGCACAGAGAAGAGAACTGATTTTGGCAAAAGCCACAGAGCAACTGTTTTTGTTAAAGACAACTGTGAGCAATCATTGAAGTCAGTTAGTAGCTATATGAGCAGTTTAAATTTTTCCGTAGCATAAATCCATAATGTACTCTTGACGAAAATGAAAGAACATTACCATACCATGTTTAGGTTCACGTGAATGAGACTTTCCTTGTTTCCATCAGCAGAAACAGAAAAAGATCAGATACTTTAAATTTCTTCAATCTAAATATATAAACAAGAAACATTAGCATTAGGCTAGGAGGTGAATCTTGTAAAGAAAAAAGTAATCAAGTAAATTTTAAATTAAGCTTCTGCCTAAAATAGATCTCTGTGAGAAAAGAGTCAACTAAACATCCTTTTCTTCAACTGACCCCCAGAGGAACTTCCATCAAAATCCTTGTTGGACATAACTTACTATATGGGAACTTGCCCAGGAGTTATTTCTGTAATGACAGTAAGAAAAACTTGTGAATGCTTCTGGAAACATGCAAATTCAAGTCAAAAATAAATAATTATTTTTGGGGTGGTTGTTTGTTATCAGTTGTGAGTTCCTTTCTGAATACAGCTCAGAGTGAAAGAGCTGACCAAAGAAATGTTTTTCGATCAAACTGGTATTTTCTCTTTTCTGTGTTTCATTTTAATCTTCTGTTTGTATGAGAAAACTTCTCTGTGGTATATAACCAACTCTCATCTTAAAATACAGAATAGAATAGTCATTGATGAGGCACATGGTTACAGAATATAAGCAGATATGAAAGGTTAAAACATATGACAGAAAGCAGACAAGAAAATGTGAGATTAATATTATTTCATGAAATCTGTATGTTTCCTCAGGAAATGCTTTTACTTTGGATACCAGGGAGGTTGGACAGAGCAGTATCTTTTAGAATAGTGTTGCCTATTAATATAAGTGCTGGAATAAACATATAAACTTATAAATATAGCTAATAGTCCAATTTGAAGGGCTACAGTCTTTTGATTTTTTCTAGTTATTATCACAACCTTTGCATTTTTCTTTCAAGTGTATGTTAATCACATGACAGATGTAAACTCGTGGCCTATATCTCTTTGTACATTTGTTAGTCCTGTATCGTAGTACTTATCTACAGTACATGGGATAAAGCCAGCTAGACACTTGAGAAAAATACAGATTTGATGAGTTCATTCTGTAGTATTAAATCAGGAGATGGGAAATTGCATCTTGTGCCCTTTTATTAATTTAATCCCTGTAAAATTCAGTTCCATACTTAGAGGGGTATTTTGTTTGTTTTCTGTAGGACACTGGGGGAGGATCTATCCATCATCCAAACCCACATACAACCTGAATAAACACAAGTTGGATTCACCGGAAGATTTGCCAGCAATGCAATAAAATATAGTGACACTTCTTCACATACAGTTGCCATGTCCTATGTGCTTTGCCTTTATGATTTACTTTCTGGGAAGAGTAATATGCAATAAACCTGTTGCAGGTAGCAATAAATTAGTAAATGCACAGCTGATTCAGTGTGGCTGTGTCCACCCATCTCTAGCCCAGATGTTCTGCTGAAGATTTAGAGATTGTTTTGTAGGCTCTCAGCCTCTGAGGTGAATTAGTTGCATGCTTATACAAAACTGGAAACAGTCCCTTTTTGCATGTGTCCCTTTGAGTTTCTGTTTTTTCAGTCCTCCATACTCCTCACACATAGAGCCTCTCCCCTGCACAGCATGTCCATGTGCATAGATTGAAAGTGTTTTCTAATCTGCAGCACAATATTGCTTCTGGTATATTATAGCTTTCCTTTAAAGCATCGTGTAATATCTTTACTGAGGCTTCAAATTATTTCAGTAATTGTATTGACTAAGTCATCAGAAAGTACTTTTATTTTATTGAAAAATGGTTGCTAGGTTAGAAAAGCACAGCTTTTGTGGTCTGAAGGGCTAGTTTGGTCTATCACACTGTACTTATGCTGTAATCAACAATTAATCTTTTCCAGATCAGCAGTAATTCAATATTGAGTACACAGAAGCTCAAGCTTTGAGATTCATGTGGCTTCTCAGCACTTCAGAATCATATATTAAAAAGAGCATTGAAGACAAATTATTTAGTCCTTGCAGCCTTATTTCCTTCAGTTTTCATATCTTTAAACTGAGAAGTTGTGACAGGTAATGCTTATCGCTTGAGGACAAATTGCCTAACAACACCATTAGCATTTCTCTTAATGGCAGACAGCAATCTTTCTGATCAAATGAAAAAAATACTACATTTGAAACCTAACATGCAGGAAGAGCAACCTGGCAGTGACAATAGTCACTGAGAATTCGGAGACCCTTTGAGCAGCTCTTTTGTATCTGTTCTGAGAGGGCACTGAACTGTAGAGCAGTAACAGACTAAACGAAACTCCTAAGGAGGCCCATCCTATTTTACTGTGCAATGTACTTATAAATTAAGGGCCAGATCTATGGAGACATAGAGGTGCTTTAAGTGCCTTCTACCTGCATTTCAGCACTTAGGCCTTCCCTGAGATAGATGAGAGATTTCAAGAAACTTCATGGCCATGTATTAAGTGCAGCATCAACTTTACCAACATATTCATTATGCATTATTTTAAAACATCTCAGTTGGTTAATGTGATCTAATTATATCACTTTAATGACAGAAGCATCAAAAGCAAATAAGCAATCCAAAACTAACTGGAAGTAATTACATTACTTCCTGATCAGATGATGTAAAAGTCTTACAGGCCACAACAGATATACAAAGAGGCCAACAAAATCTGTAAATGAAAACTTTTCTCATGTGAGAATTCCCACTGTAAGTGCACACAGCACCCTTGCTGCCTGATTTTTAGCTGTTATCACTCCACAGTCTGAGAACAAAAGCTCTAGAACATCCCAAAAGCTTTACTGTGACATTTGGGAGTCACCAACCAAAAAGCAAATTTCCTTTGGGGACTGCTCTGGGGTCTACACATTCTGTGCTTCCCAGAGCACCAGTGCAGCTCTAGATAGATGCAATATGTCATACCTGTAGGTGCAGAATAGTTTCTCTGTTGGTTTATTTTGGTTTTTGTAGGTCATAGTGCTATTCTCTTACACAACAGAGCTAGGTAACCCATGCCAAACTGGGAGGAGAGCAACTTTGGCTCATAGCTGAGCCAATTCACAAACTGCCACATAAAGGATTTCTTTTACCTCAGTTTTTAGTAGCATGACCTGTTGTAATAGTCCATGAGGACCGGTATTTATTGAGCTGGGTCCTGCTCCTGTTGCCTCTGCTTGACAGACATCACAAGTAATGAATGGACCCAGTGCATCACACTTCACTGCGTGCGCTTCTGGATGCCTTGATGGTGAAAGGAGCCTGACTCCTCATTTCACATCAGCTCTAGGAATGCCTGGGATTCACTTTTTCAATTGAATGAACACACAGAGTATCTAAACTGCCTTTTAAAATGCCAGGAGATAAAGAATATATCATAGTTCTTGGATAACTGCCACTGCCAAGAACAACCCAGGTTCTATTCCAGTCTGAGCTGTTCTAGCTTTACTGTTGCCTATGTGAATCAGTTACCTCCTGCTTGACACTTGTCTGCAGCACACAGACAGCACATACGGATGTAAACTGCTACTTGTACCTTCAAAGCTGCTACATGCTTCCTCTTCCTTAATAGTTTGCTATTCTCCTGTATCTGACAAATGTTGTCATACACCCATTGACTCTTTTTAAGCAATTTTATTCTCAATTAGATGCAAGGTGCTAATACCTTTTTCTCTGGTGAAGTGGTTTGTAAAGTCAAAGAGAGCTCAATTCTAAGCAAACCTCTGATTTTATCGTCATTATGTTGGTGACTACCCACAGTGCTTCCTCACAATGAGAAGGCTGAAGGGAGCAGCTTCCAGAACAAAGACATTTCTGAGGTACAACTGGCAAAGATAAGCATGTAAGAGGTAGCTGACTGTATCTTGCAGCTTCTGCTGAATTGTGAAGGTATTGGGAGCTGAGACCCTTCATCTTGCAAAGATGACTTTTTGGTGTGCTCTTGGAGTGAGAACCAAAGAGCTCTCGTGCCCTGAACACCAAAATGTCTTGCCCTGTGTGATACAGCATACTGATGCTAAATTTGGACATAATTTAATGCAGCAAACAGCTACAGCTTCACAGCTGAACAGACCTGCAAAGAGTCATTATTGTGCACAAAGGAAACTGTGTGATATGAATACAATCTGATACAACTGACAAAACCTGACAGTAGGTATCAAGCTAATCATGCAAAGCGCAAGTATGGGCAGTTTTCAGGAAATAGGCTTTTGTAGTTCAGTTATTTTCCAAAAAACTGCATAAAAGACTATTTTTGACCTTTTGCCCAGTTCCCTGAAAGTGATGGAAAACTCTTCTCTGATTTCATGGGTTGTTGGATCAGGCCCAGAGATTGCAGTAGAGTAGCAATTTAGTCTGAAGGGCACCGTCAAAGCCGTGCCTATCAGGATAGATGGAGAGATTCAGATGCAGCTGAGATTCACAGGGAGAATTATTAATGTGAATCTTGCAAAGGCCCTTCTCCACTGTGCATACCTCTGTTTAGCAAGATCAATCACTCACTTCCACATCAACCAAATTTGTCTGAGACTAGGAAGATACTACTAATAAATAATTAGTATTTACTTCACACTTTTCATCTTCAAAGCATCTTAAAAACATTCACTAATTAATCCTCACAACAGTCTTATGAGTTAGGGATTTTCAGCATTCATTAAGAACTCAAAAAATCTACAAAGTAAAAAAAAAAGGCAGCAAACTCCCCCTTCTCTGACTCTATGAGTGCTTACTCAAAATGTGGCATGTCCTGGGACCACTTCTGTACCAGTAGTTCTTACATTCTCTAGAAAGTGAATACATATTGTAGCCTCATAAATGAAACATAAGCTAAAATAAACTTTATTAAGTCTTTGTCATCATAAAAATATTAAATACATGGATTTTGAAACAATTACGCGGCTACTTAACCCTTTTACTCAAAAATACAAACTTTGGGACTATGTAAGCATACAGGATGAGTACCTTTAAGTGCTGACCAGTTTCATATCTGTGCAGTGCCAATCAAAAACATGAAGTTATGGCGTGTCTCCTTGGGGTTTTTCTCCCTAGAAACAAGGAACTATCAGTTCAGGTTATGATTGTGATTGGGATGTGATTGGGCAGAGAATCCACAGAATCCCCTGTTTTCACTTTCTTTGGGGCTTGAGTGGACAAGAGATACAAGCAGGGAACACAGGCTGTTCTCTGTAAAGGAGGCTTCTCCAGCTACCAAACATAGCTGTGCTGTGGATGTAGACTCCTGGTTAAGACCAGCAGGAGTGAGGAGGGCAAAAATTATACACCTACTTTTGGGAGTACCTCATTTCCACAGCAACCCTGGCAAACTGGCTTCACCTTCACTCATGAAGTATTGTTCTGAGAAGCCTAAGTAGATGAATTGCTTTGTATTTTCTTTCCCTTTAAATCTTGTTTCTAATGAGACTATTGCAAGACCACATACTTGAAGTGAAAGGTGCCAGTGGGTGCTTGTCTTCAACGTCTCAGTTTTCTTTTCTGAGTGCTAATGGCAGAGACAGCTCACATACCCCATAACTGGTACGGTTCAGCCTTTCGGGACTCATGTCATTACAGACAAACCAGTATTTACTCCTGGAAACATGGCACATTTAGCGGTCCTGGAATTGTTCTCCCATCTGCCTTGATACAGTCCTCTGGGATGTCCTGTCCTGCAGCTCCAGGTGTGCTCAGGGAGCAGAATCAGGCCAGGAGTTGTGCAGCAGAAACTTTACACTTAGTTGTCTAGACATCTAGACATGTGATGAATCCCCAACTTTTTGCAACTCAAGATCATAAAGCTCATTTCCAGAAGTTCTCCTGCAGAACATATCACTATAATTGTACCTACAATCACAATCCTCAAAGCTGACAAGCTTCATGGTTTCACTTCTAAGTCCTTCCCACATCAGAACTATATGAAAATATGATTTATTTATTCTTAATTAGAAACAGTAAAATTATTCCAGTTTCAGTGGAGAAGAGCTGCATTCATCCTCAAACACTAGGTAGAAACTAACACCTTTTTGGTGAACTCAGTCTATGAAGTTTCAAAATCTGGGAAGTGAGTGTGGTTTGGCAACTAATTCTAATAATTTTACAAGTTCAATTTCCCTGGTCCATGGATACTCTTTCCAAAAAAATCATGGCTCCATTTTGTCAAAGGTGTGGATTATTTTTCATTTTTAAATTTTTTTCAAATAAAGCAAATTGGACATTTTGTATTCAGCAGCAGAATTCATTTTGAACAATACGTAGGTAATGGAGCAAAAGATGTATAAGGTAAAAACATGTGCTGAACATATGTACTCCTCTGATGCATGCCAAACTTAATTAAAAATCAGACCCTAATTTGCTGTGGGATCTAGACAGTGTACCAGTTTGTCCAGATGTTTATAAATGAGAAAAATATATTCTCTATTGTAAGTCTGCATATGCAGAGTCTGGGAAACTATTGTCCAAGTGTTTTACACTCTCAGTTCCTTACATAAAAACATTCACATTGTTGAAGGTATAGTTTATAAATCCTAAATACAATTGAGACCCTCTGAGGATTGCTGAATTTACGTGAAAGAGACTCAATGTAAAGCCATGAATGGAAATCTTAATAAAACCCTCTGAGAACAGAGGTCCTTAGGCTATTCAACAGGAGTCTGTCAGCCTTCCTTCTGAAGTACAAGGCTAGCCATAAATTCAGATTTTCCAATACTGCTTTTTTATACAGCATGAAAAATAGAGAAAAAACACTTTCCTCCAATATTTAAATTTTTGTCCAGTTTAGTGATGTAGAGTGTCTGTTGCAGGCAATTATTTCAGCTCACAACTTTAGTGACAGTCCTTTATTTTAGCATTGTAACACAGGCAGCAGCTAGAGGATTTTGAAATCCAGTATATTGATGTATGTACTCATAAATGCAATTCTGATTCTGAAATTTAATTACTAGCTTTCATGCCATAGAAGAATTGTATTACAGTTATAAAAAAAGTTAAAACATCACAAAAAACCACCAAGCCCCAAAACATATTTAAAATACCTGTTTGCACCATTTGCAGTCATCTACTCAAGGAAAGAAACTAACTGCAAAAAATTGCCTTGGGAATTTTTGATGTAGCAATTTAATCAAGTCATATTTTGTTTTAAGACAGCTACTTACAGAATAGGATAAAAAGTGGTTTATATCACTCAAATTGTTTTCCTTAATGTAACTTTTCTTTAAAATATTGTTAGCTTTTGCTAAAATAATAATAAAGGTGGGGCTTAAAACTAGTAGTGTTTATGGAGTATAGTGGAAAATGGAAAATTCCTGACCAGTGTGTGAAACACTGACAAAAATCTAATGCGGTGTTTTGCATCTTTGGGGCACATCCACTCTCGAACAGAAGAATCAAAACCCCTGAATCAGCTTTAACTGCCATACAAACAAAGTTTTATCCTTGTTAGTGCAATGAATTTGATACTTAACAAGCCAAATTATTTTATTTGTTACATATCACATTTTTACTATCCTCTTTGATACAAAAATAGTTTCTATTTAAAAATGTTTCAAGCAGCCTATTCTCCCTCCATTTAATATTTACCTCTTTATATTGTGAATAATATAATAGTACTGAAATTTAAAAAAAGGCCTGAGTGATGGCTCAAAATTAGAGTCATGTGTCCCATTAGCAGGAGGGAGTTTCTAATTTAACACCAAGGTCTTGGAATGATGAGAGACAGCTAATGCCAAATCCTCTGCTCACCACAGAGTTCAGCTAGCTCCACTCTTCCCTTGGACTTTCCACAGCTCCATATCCAGCCCTCTGCTTTGCCTTTTACTCAGGTTGTGAGCTCTTTAAAAATGTCTCTGTTGTTATGCTTTTAACATTCAACAGAAAGGCATAGCCGTTCTTGGCTGTCTCCTGGGCAACAAAATAAAATATGTGATTGGTCCTGTATTTCTAGGGAAAGGACTCTTGATAGAAAGGAGTTTCTGTGTCCCCTTTTGACTGTGAGAAACATCTCACAGTCAAAGACTGTGAAAGACAAAGAAAGACTCTGTATCAAGTCACAGATTTTTTTTATCATGGCGTAAATATCATGAAAACATGACAGATTTTAGCTTGCTAAGAATATTGTAAGCCAGAAGCAGCACTGACTCAAGCAACACTGACTATACCCTAAAATGTGCTGAAAGTTTTCAGAGTATTAAATAACTTGGTAATTTCTCAATATGTCGGAATACTTTTTTCTACATACTTTGTTATGGACTCTCTCATGTAAATGGATTAATTCACTAATTGTTTTTCTTCACACAGTTACTATTAACAAACACACTTTTAATATTTTTCCTGTTATTTTAACCATTATTTGACTCTTTACAAAGGTGGAATTCTATGGTCTATTGTGCCATTTCCTGGTAGACCAAAAATGCCACCACCATTTCTTATCTTGTCTTCAGGACCAACTGACAATTGCCTCTGCTGGTCTATGTGTGTAGTAGAGCTGGGTGGAGACTCAACTCAATTGAGTATGACAGAAGAAATAGAAACTCCTGCCTTGAAGCTTTTCCTAACTGTTGTCTGTGCAGTAATAAGCAAAAGAGGGAAATAAAATAATTTATTAAAAAGCAGGGAAAATTATCCCAGGGCCACCTGATCCTCTCACCTGACATTTAATAACTTGCACCAAAGGGACATCACTGCTTCTGTTTCATCTTCTGTTCATCAGTTACTTTTCCTTCAATTATAAACGAGACAAGGAAAGGAAAACCTTGCTTTGCACATTTGCAGCTGTTGAAGAAGTCCCATTTTGATGTACAATGCTCACACTGTAACACCTGCATTGGTATCAGCAGGACACTCCACTGTCAACAGATAGCACTTGGAATTTCTCCTTAGGTTTAATGAGAGCAGAATCCTGCTTTCTCTGTCTCACAGTTTTCATGTGATGCTAAGAGATGATTGTTAGCAAGTTAAGAATTGTTTCTTGAGACTTTACAAAATATTAAACAGAACAGAAAAATAAATAGCACATTCAGGAAAAATAAGATGATAAAAATACTTTTGAAACACTTATAGTCTGATTCATTATTAACATTTTGTCTATGTTTTCATGCTATACATCTTATTAAGTATTTTTAATTGCTAAAATTTTAGGTGTAAGAACCATAAGCTTAATGAGAAGCAATATTTTGCCTTACATTGTAATTATCCTGACAGTGACTGTGAAGAGCTGTTAAGAGAAGCACAGACAAGGAGCGTGTCCTGTCCTCTAAAGTTGGGAAGTAGGTTCCACACATGGGGAGCTCAGGCATTCTGACAAGGCCATCCAATGCACCAGTGCTGGTGACTGAATCGACTTCTGATTCCAATGCAGTTAATGACTGTTTGAGGTGGTCTCAATGGCAAGTCAGAACTGAAGTGTACCAATCTAATTCTCTGTAAAATCTGCAAACAATATCTATATGAAGCTATAGGGTTTGAATCAGTTGATCAGTCAAAGAACATATGCTAAAGCCAAGACATATCTTGGAAAGTAAATAGTGGATTAATGTATTTGTACATCAGTAAAAATCTGAGGATCTTAAATACCAAAATGTCAACACAAAGTCTTAAATTTTGAGACAGAAACAATAGCTAGGTTGCTTTCACCTAGAATCATTGCTATTAGTGGCAAACCATGTTATTTGTTAATTTTTTTTCCCTTTTGATTCCCCAAGAGGGGAGATGATAATTCATTGGTATTCCCTGGCATTGACTGAGTTTTAGTATTTGTAGGCAAAAGAATATTTTGTGCAAGACAACAAAACTTCTCTCTTCCAAAGGTTCAGCATTCTGTCAAGTGGTGTAATTGCTGTCAAATCATGATGTCACCTGTCTGTCTCACCAAATTAACCACTAAATAATAAATCTTCAAATATCAGTACTGTAACAGACTCGTGTTCAGGTAATTGCACACATACTAATTTTCACTTGCGTGTTCCTCTCTAAATATGCAGCACAGATATATGATCGGCAGGAATAAGGAAAAGGCAATACACAGAAATGATACAGACACTTCAAACTGTGGTTAATATTTTGTCTGACTATTGGGAAAGCTGCCAGCACGTATTTTCCGTGACTGCAAAACCCCAGGAAGTGAGGCTTTCTTAGACCATTTGAGGGGGCAGCACAGGAGGGCCCAAGGATGGGAATTCACAGCCAGGAGGGAGTATTTTGGATAAAGTGACAATCTTGCCTTCTACCACTACTACAGTGAGAAAACAGCTTGGTGGAAATCTTTAGCTGAAGCAGCAGAAGGAAAGATAACTCCCCTGGGGAAAGCAAGAATGAAAAGAGTAGACTATAATCCCAGAAATACTGGAGAGGCAAAATTTAGCTAGCTCTCATTTAACCTTTTGATAATCCACCATTTAAGAGTGAGATTTTAGATCATGATGCAGTAGGGATCTGAACTTTATCTCTCAAATCAAACTCTTCTTTCCTTGAAAGATCTAAATAGGTTAAATTGTCTCACCATCTGTATTATTTAAAAGTGTTAGAATCTTCAGCACTGCTTCTACAGCTGCATCGCGAGAAAGTCAAACACAAAACATACAAATAAAATCTTGAAATTTTATGCAGGTCCCTAGCTAGAAGTTTTTGTAAAGGAATGTTAACAAAGCTATGAGCTATACTTATCATTGTAAAACAACTTCCTCATGTCTTTTAGGGCTGCAAAGAACCACCTGCCTGCCCATGGCAGCACGCCAGAAACCAACTGCATGATTTACGCCCACCAGCTTCCTATGAGCTGTGGGAGTGTAACCTTAAACACCATCTTCTTGCACAAAAGATCCTGAGAACCAATTTTTTTTTCTTCCCCCAGAAGAGCACACTGAATTAAATATTAAACATACTTCCTGCCTCCACATTCTCAGAGCCTGACAGGGATAGGATCTTTTTAGGAAAGCAACTACTATTTTTCGTGGAACTTGAGAAATGCCAGCTTAGTCAAAAATTTCTGTGCTACAGTAAGAGTCTGACTATATACCCTCAGCTTTGTAAAAGTAGTTAGACAGTCAAACCTCAATAGTATTAGAGCAATTAGGCATTTGAAGATTCAAACTTTGGCTGTTATGCTATAGCTGGTCTTAATGCCCAGTTCCAGAGCTGAAATAGTAAACTGCTACGCTGGACATTTTAAGGATCCATCTTAATTAGAGGGTTTGTGTGTGAAATGTTGTTTGCATTAGGCAATAATTCATTTTATACACAGTTATAGGCCCACATGGAAGAATTTATGAAGCACTATAGTATTTAGTAAGCAAAAAACAAAACCCCTGTAAATAGTTTCTTTAGGAGAAATTTTTTAAAAAAAGGTAAATAGTATGGTAAACCATTGTCACTACTTGAATATCACCCACCAATTAAAAGATGTTTCTCAAAATCTCAAATGTTTATAAAATATGGGTAAGAGCAATGCATAGGCTAGCTTGGATGCTAGGGCTAGACTTTCTTTTCAGATTTTGGGCTGTCTGAGTGTCCACACAGCATCACTCATAGCTAATGTCAAAGAGTCCTTTCTTTATTCCCAGCACAGCTTCTAGGAGGAAAGCTTTTCCCATGGGTACAGAAGGGTTTATATTTTGTCTCTTAGTTCTCAAAATAAAAGCTCACTCACAAGTCTCAAAAATAATTTCCTCTAGAAAGAATCCAGATGACAGATTAACCTATTTATGTGGTGTTCTGTATAACTCTCTGAAGACTTACAACCAAATCTTTTGCATACTTCCTCTTTGTGCAGTTCACTCTTTCAAGAAGATGCACAAGCTGGGCACAAAGAAATGTATGGATCATGTGAGCACAGCGTTGAGATGCTCTTCCCAGCTGTCTGCAGCCCTAATGTCTCTCTCTGCCCTTCCCTAGTTAGAATAAGACTTAGCAAATAAAAGTAGTTGCCTTAAAATTAGAAAGAGTGAAGGAACTGCCTGCAAACAATTACTCTGGTTTTTAACTAGATCTAGTAAATCTATCTAGCTATATCTAGTAAAAGGTACTGCTTTTTAACACTGTGAGATCCTGGAAATGTGCTAGATTTTGCTTCCCTGATCAAGTTTTGCAAAATTACATTCCTATACTACTGATTAATGCAACAAAATGAGGATATTTGCTCACTTGAAAAGTCATTGTATGCCTTCTCACTTGTGGCCTAAAACTATTGCAAAAAATAAAATGCGCAGAAGCTGTTCTTAGCAGATACTAAGTTGCACAGATCCTATTCATTGCAAACAGATTCACCATGCAGGATAGTTTAAAACATCTGCAGTTGTCCTACACATTTTTCAACAGTTTACACTATGGCATTTTATCTGCTTGTATCTCCCCTGATTTTCCACTCCGAATATTTCCATAGCTCGTTTTACTCCCAGTCCCGTGTGTTTTCGGTGCTCGGTCAGAGTCAGGTTGTGTTTCATTCAGTGCCTGTGCCCAAACCCAGCAGCACCGCTAAGCACAAGCTCCCATCTTAGCACATCAACTGGTTCCAGCTGGCTCGGGCTGGGGACCCTTGGAGGAAGGCGCTGCCTACAGGAGCTGAGCACTGACTGTGGTGCAAGCCCTCCTGATATGCTGCAGCTGTTGGTTTGCAGAGCATGGCTCAGCAAGGCTGCTCCTCAGCCTCAGGAGGGAAAATGCCCCCAGCGCTTCCTGCAGGCACCACAACACTGCTGCACTGCTCTTACCTGGCAGTTGATAATGCAGAAATTCCCAGCTCTTCCCTGCTATTACAGGGAGAGAGTGCTGCATCATTTAGGTTACTGAGTCTCATGAGCTGACTAGATAAACTAGGCTGTGATATTTCTATTCAGTAAGGCTTTAAAAGCCTATATATACTTAACCTATTTTACCTTCTTTGCTCTCCCACCCCTCATTTCTATGCGGGTCAATGTTTAAAAATGTATCTAACAACCATATTTGATATCTAACTTTTCCTGTTCTCATTACTGTCTGTAACAATAGAGAGTTGTTTCATCCAGCCCAAGATGGCTTTGTAGGTTTTGTTTTCAGAGTGCACAGTAGTTTTCTTCCTGCAGTTCCTTTCCTAGCAGTTATTAGGATCTCACAGGAGAAGATCACATGTGAAGAAGCTCACAGTTATTTCTTTGCTGACAGTGGGATTTGGTCAGGGGAAGGAGGGGTGGACACTGGGAGAAGGATACCTATTCAATATATCTTACCACAACTGGGCCTCACCAATAAGACCAAAATCATTATGCTAAAAGTAATATGAGGGTGGAAGATGGGAATATCTGTCCCATCCCACAACCTGATTTCATCTTTAATGTGTTTTTGGCCAGCTGTGGCAGTTGCACCTCACACAGCAATTCTGATGTGCATTATCTCACTCTCCCTCTCACTCATTTCTATCCACAAACTGTACCTTCAGGTGAATGAAAGGCTGTTTCTTTGTTTTCATCTTCAACAAAGGTTTTTGTCATGAAGCTGTTCCCTAGGTTTTCTCCACAGGGCAGTTCTCCCTGGATTCTGATCATGGTCTAAGATGTTCAACTCAAATATGCAAATCGAGGGTATTTTAGGATATTGGTTTTTCTCACTGATGGTTTCCTAGCCCTGTTTTAGAAGGTGTCCTTTTTTTCCAAGAAAAAAGACCAGATTTTATACACTACAATACAAATATCAGCTTATTAAATAGTACTGCCAGGTTATAATATTGCTTTATTGTTGAGAAAATTTAAGTTCATACTGATGATACCCAAGGAAATACAAGCATGTAACAAGAGTTCAGAGATTGTATAAAAAACCTGCTCTTTTTTCAGTTATTAAAATCATGGGGGCAGGGGGGAAGAGGCAAGAGAGAAAGAGAGAATAGTGTGGTAGAAAGGGATATTCCTGGTATTGGTCAGACTTTGTGCTTTTTCTAGTTTGTATTTTGTGATCATTGCATTAGGTCTTCTTTAAGTTACATGGATTTGTTATGAAGGTCAGGTCATATATTATTGTAAACAGCTGTGCTTGAACAACTGCTGGTGTTTAATGGATATGTTATTCTAGTAAGATATGTACTTAAAGTATAACTGCAGTATTTTTTCTTTAAAAGCACATATGCAGTGCTAGGGATCTAATTCTGTACCTTTAGTTCAAAGTAAATCTTTGCGATTTCAAAGATCAAGCTCTTAATACTCACAAACTGCCTTTTAAAATATTAGTGTAAGAAGTCAAGTAAACAGTTTTCTGTGATTCACAGACTTTAATACAAATCTAAGTTTTCCCAAAGCTCCATTATCTGATACTCACAATCAAGCAAGCAGCTTTTTTGCTTATCTGCTTTTGTTAAAATTCTCTGCAGTAAGTTCTTTCTAACATTCTCTGGCTGCAGTAGGGAGAGAACCACCTGTAACAAGCCATCTGATCAGGAATGAACAACTCCTACACCAGTTTTCATGGGCAGGGTCTTTGTAATATTTTATGTCTTGCAAGTTTAAGGGCTCTGTTTCCACAAGGCTGCATGTTTAAAAAACATTTTTCTGTAGGCTGTAAATCACAGGTAGAAGTCTCAGCTTCTGTTACAAAGCCGCATTTAATGATACAGAGATGTCTTTGAGGTAATGATAATCATGCAAAGTGTAGCTGAAAATGGGAGACATCACTTTCTAAAGCACTGTGCAAGATCCATCCACCTGCAGATAATAATTGGAATATACCCCTAAACCAGCCAGTATTTAAAAGAGCATACAGATTTGAAAACAGAAATTATTTGATCAGTCTAAGGTTTCCCTAAATGGTCCTTGACTTCTGCACTGAGCAGCTACACTATAGTACAGTGGACAGCCCTGCTTTGTAAAATACTTTCAGTTTCCAATCAATAAAGTAGAAAGTACAACCTGAAAATACAATGAAATAAATTTACTTGTAAATGTCTTAGTGAAATTTGAATTCATGTCTCAGTTGTAATACTCCATTTTGCACTGAAATAATCAGTGAGTCTCACATCAAAATATTAGGCCTTCTCTAAACTAAAGAAAAGCTAGGGAAATTATTCACAAATGTTTGAATGAATTCTAAATTGCTTTTCTATTCAAAAGTGTTCACACCCCTTTTGGTGATTAATCCTTGAACACTTGTGCTAATGGACATCTGCCCACACAAATGTTTGGCTTTTCACTAAGTGACAACTTATTTTATTTGCAAATAAGGTATTGGTGTCTCAGTAGGCACTCACCATCATCCAGTCAAAGAGTAGGAGCAGTGCCACATGATTGAGGTTACTAATCTTATATAATGAGTTGTGAATAGGCAAAGATATGGCAGAATTAACAATTAAGGAATACCACATGAGTAGAAATGTGCTCTGGAGAAGTGTTTGGCATGCCAAACTAAAAAAAAAAAAAAAAAAAGGAAAAAAAAATACCCACAACAACAAAACCTCACCCAAAAGAACTCACAAAACAAATCCAAAAACCCAACTCAAAACCTAGGCTGCTGTGAAAATAGGAAAAGGGCTGCTTTTTCAAAGAGCTGCTTTCAAAATAACAGCATTTATCAATTAACTAATCCAGGGGCAAAGGAAATGAGCTGATATCCCACTCTCAAATATTTTATAGCCTTTGTAAGAAAGAAGGATTTTAAGGAAAATTTTGAGAAGAGGTATTGGTAGACAGATATCTCAGAAGGTTTTCAATTCTGAATGTTAAATAATTACTTGAATGCAAGAACTTAAGACTTACTTGGCTCAACAAGCTATAAGTAGCAAGTAACCAGTGATTGCATACGTATCTGTGGGAAAATACCAAACTGAAATTCTTCTCTTATTCAGTTTGACACTTGAGTTGGGATTGTTCTGGACAAATGCATGCTGTCTCTAATCCATGTAAAGTGACCCTGTCTAGCAGAAGCTTTAGTTTCAATAAATCAACACCTTTGGAGAAAAGTGTGTCTTTTTCATCAAGGCTTCATCACAGAATTTTCAGCTGCAACTCTGAGCTTATTGGTAATTCTGTAAGTACATCCAACAAATAATAGCTTTAAAACTTGCAATTTTCAGTGGCCAGCTGTCAAGCAGTAATTCTTTTTTTCCTGAGACACATCAGATCCCTACAAACTTGCAAGCCTAAATAGTTGTCTTATAGATAATCTAGTACCATTTAATTTCCTTCTTGATTGATTTCATATGTCAGGAAAGGTCGGGCCTAATAAGTGTTCCTATAGGCAAATTCCCCAAAACCTGACACAGAGCAGGTTGTGGTGATTCAGCATACTGGACTCACACACCAGCAAGGGCTGGTAGGTAGAACTTTCCATTTCAAGAGTTTGACAGCTTGTAGTCTCTACTGTTCCTGCAGTGTTCTTTGTTATCAATATGGTATACCTGTCATACTTTATTCAAACTTCCACTGACAAATAACAGCAAGCCTAATTCTGCCCATGTTGAAACAGTCAAACTGATTTTAGTGGGAGCAGAATGAAATTATAAACCATTATACACCTAACAGTCCCCACATAATTTCAGTTTTGTAGATAATCTTTGCTTTCTGTCCTTAGTTATAGGGTAGTGTTATGTCCCTTTAAATGGCTTCTCTCTTCTACCCTAGAGGTAATTGTGTGATAGATGAAGTTGTCTCTTTGCCATATCCAGCCTATGACATGCACTCATCTTTGCTTGGGGAGTTCTAGGCTATTGTATCACTGTCACTCCTATTGCAGACACAGTATCTTCTCAGTCTGCAGCAGCACTTTTAGCTCAGTTTCAACTGGAATAGAAAGGGAACACAAACAGAAGCTCAGAGAAAGGAAAGATGTAATTACTATTCAGTCTGCCTGAGTATGTCAGCAGCATTTACAGTATTCTACTCAATATATTTAGCAGTGGGGTTGGTGGACTGTTTTGATTATTTTTGCTTCACATTTGTGAAGCTGCCTTGATCATGTGTCTCTCTCATTGAGGTATGTTTAACATCCACAAACGTCTAATATTAAAGTGGGACAGGCAACCCTGCATTCTGCTCTTGTGTCATGGTGCTATGCGCAAAAGGGGTTGGACAAGCAGTTTTCCAACTCTTCCTTTTTTGCCAACCTTCCTTTTGGTGTCTGTTCTTTGTAATCAGTTTCTTTTCCTTCCTGCCCACTGCATAAACCCAGTATTGTGCAATGTTCAATGAGCAACAAGGGTGGCACATACTGCTCCTGTGTGCCCCCTGCCACTCCAATTCTCTTGTTCATTAAAAGCTCCTATTGACTTTAAATCAGCTCCACAGGGCTTTGCGTTGACAGAAATTTGCCCAGAGAAAATTTGGCTGAATTTTGTCTCCAGACTTCAAAGAACCTTGCACTTGTACATGTAATTCAGACAGAATTATTGATAAAGTTGGAGTGGAATTAACAAAAAGTGCTGCTGGGGCCACAGCTATAAATTCTGAACCTGTAATGTGTCGTGGATATTGGGATTTATATCTGATTTTACAGCTCCTCAAATCTTTATGAAACCAAGTCATATATATATTGTTTCTTATCAACTTTCCGCCCATTTTAGGATTTCAAATTTTACACAGAGATTTTTGTGTGCATTTTCCCTACAGGTACTTCAGCCTGAAAATGTTCATCACGGTCAAAAAAACCCAAAATCCTAGACATTTAACATACAAGAGAAAGAATCATCCTTATATTAAATTATCTTTATTTTATTACATATAATAGCATGTGTATTACCTATATATCTAGATATATAGAACTATCTCTGTGTTTTAAAAAACTGGTGTTTTTTGAAATCAAGTAAGTTTCCATGCCTGAATTTTAGTTTGTAACTAGCCTTGGCCAGATTAGACTGCATTTTACATAGCAAAAGATTTTCAGCATTTGAATTAACAACCAAATCTGAAGGAGTGGAGTGGGAATGGGGGAAAGGAAGGAATAAATTGCCTTAAAGATTTCATTTTAAAATTAAAACTTGAGGTATTTCAGAAATGTTGAGATGGTAGTTGAGCAATCTGAATCTCTGTTGAGAAATTCTTATATGAGATATGTGTTTACACCCACTCTTTCCTAGGAAAAATTGTTTCCAGAAATCACAACAGAAAAAAAAGAGAAAGATCCTACAGACTTGTGCTGAGATCTATTTCTGAGTCATGGGACAGGTGATTCCAAGAATAGCACCTAAAACAGTTTGGCTTAAGGCTCCTGCTGTGGAGAGGATGGAAGAACAAGCGTCTCGAGGAAAAAATAGCACGAAACATTTGCTACAGCTGTGGGGAAATAAACTGGCAGTGAAGTGGGAACCTTCTTGGGGTTAATTGTCACAGAAGATTTCCACAGTAAAGTCTTGCTAGTTAAATAACTTTAAAAGAATGATTAAATGTACTAGCCAGACAGACCATTGCACACACTTAGCTTTAAGTCCTCAAGACTTCTCCTGTGATGACATTTACATGGTTTACTTAGATATTTCCAAATTTGACAATTTTGATTTCTGGGACAACTTTTTTCCAACAGAAATTTTGAAAATAAAAACCTCCAAACAACATCCCCTGCCAAAAATCCCAAAAATTCCTCTCCATCCCATATGCTAATAAGAAAACAGTACTTTTAACTTAATGAGATATACTGTAGTTTACAGTTAAATCTAAATAGCATAGCATATTCAAATGGGGTTGACAGCTCATGGAATAACTCAGAGGTTTTTAACTCCAGAGATCACTTGATTTCTCTAGCTGGGATGGGTAGAATCAACAGCTGGAAAGCCTGACAGGATTTTAGCTCCTTGTTAAATGCTGTATTTTCCCTTCCTGTCTGCTCCTCTCTTTCACACCGCTGGTGCAAACAGACAACAGGGTTGTCTCACAGCCTCAGGGTTTTCACAAGCAGGGGGTAGATGCTGGAGAAAGCCCTCACATGGACTGTGCAAAGAGTGAGACCCCAGACCCCGTGTGCTGCACCAAAGCCACCAATCATTTCCTTCTTCCTGTTTGCATATTTGAAGAGTGGAAAACACACACCGCCTTTAGGTGTGAACTCTGCCTGTGGGAGCCTGGCAGACAAAGACAGTGGGAGGGGGAGAACCCAACACTCACACATGGATGTTATTCAGTTAAATTCTTCATTGCTTTTCCCTAAGACACATCTGGTTGGCAGTCCCCTGAGACAGCTCTCAGTTTCCCCAAAGCAGAAGTGATATCATTGTTGGTCACAACAGTCAGTCCTACCAATATCTGTGAAAGTTGAGCTGCAGGAAAATAAACACCCCCCTCAATGGTGAACAGTGCTTAACCGAGGTGCTGCTAGGCTCATTTTCCCTGTGCAACTCCAGTCACTTTGCAGTACTTCACCAGATTTTCTTTGTGTCTGCCACAGCTCCCAGATAAACCCAGGAGCCCCCCACTTGAAATCTGCCTCTCTTACCCTAGGGCACTGTATCACTTTGATCCCTCTTTTGTGACCATAATTGATCTTAAGGGCCAAAAAGTCACCAAGTCACACAACTTAAAAATTTTATCACTATCATCGAAGGAGGAAGGTCTTAAACACCCTCCCTCCTACAAAAATAAATTATGAAGCAACTATTATGGGCTGAAGAATAAAACAAACTTTTTTTCCAAAAAAAAAAAAAAAAAAGAAAAAGAAAAATGATGAAACGATTGTAAAATATTTCTAGGCAGCCTGTTGATGTCTGTAATATATCTCCTTGGAAAACACATTAACATAATCCCTCCCCTAAATAATTTAATTCCAGATAAATTCCTATGAGAATAAATTCTCATCAAGGTGAGCAAACAAAATGTAGCCTTAAAGCAGTATAGACTTTGACATTTTGTGGCAGTTTATGTACCTGGTAATGAAGATATAATACAAGACACTCTGGGTGGTGCAGTGAAGAAAAATATACATTGTCATGTTTCAACTGCTCAAGACAGCAATCCCACGGCACTCATTTCTGTGCCACCTACTTCTAGGAAACGCTGCTCTCTTTATTTTAAATCTAACTATTAAAAGACAAAATTGTCCTAACAAGCTGCTTCAAAAAGGCAACCAAGGGATACAGAGATTATTAAATAATATACACCATGAAAGCCTAAGCAACTTTTGATGTCTTGATACAAAAGTTGCTTTGTCTTAGCACTGCGCTGAAAACAAAATGTATTGCAAGTACATGTTAAGAGTCTCTTTCAAAATATAGCATGCATTAAAAACCAGTGCTTTTGTACACACACAAATCCTAAAACATTTTGCTATGTGCTGGTAGTACATGAATTATCATACTACTGTTAACAACTGTTAACATTAAACTGATGTTTTTTCCTTTTGGCCATTCAAAGTGTATGGCAAAAACTTTTTGCCTCATGACCACATTCTGAGTAATTGGTTTTGTTTATACCATGCAAAGCTCACTGCTGTTCCTTAATTAATGCAAAGATTTCTATCTACCTTTTCACACTGTCAATTTGAAAAACTGTTTATTGTTTGGATTGGAAAGTAGGAGGTATTCAAACCCCCACAAAGAATCAAGATATTTCTGACAGTGCAGCATAACGCTAACAAGGACTAGTCATCTTTAAGTGTGCAGATCATCAGAACCAGAAGCAGTCCCATACAAGCAGTGACTCAGTCAAGGTGGGAATTTGCTGATCTGGGTGATTCAAACCAGATGTGTCTACATTGTAAACAGGTGCTCTTCTGGCTTAGGGCAGCTTTGTGCACACTCTATTCGGCAGAGAATGAACTCAGACTGACAAATGTCCTTAAAATACCAGTAAAGGAAATTACTCATAAGCTTCCTAGCAACTTCACCAAACATGCTGAGCAATCATGCAGCAAGGATCTCAATAAGAGGGAGTGTGATATCCACCCAAACACCACGTGTTACAAAAGGTTTGAGGAGCAGCTCCTTAGCTCACTATTTACTGCAGCTACTGGAATGGTCTGGTGAGGTGGGATAAATTCCCTGGCCAGCAAGGTTAGGGTTTGCCTATTTCTTCCCTGAAATCCTGGAAAGGAGGATCACATCAGCACTGCTAGGCAGCTGAAATGACAGAAAAAGGGTTTAGAGAGTCAAGAGACTGTGGACAATTTCTGCAGACCTAATGTGTTTGTGCCTTAAGGCACATGTGAAACACAAGTGTAGAAAGTGGCCAGAATTTCACATTAAACGTGCTGGTAAGCAGCTGTGTGGTGCTGGGCTAGCTGGATTTCTCAGCCACACAAAGGTGAAATGTCTTACTGGGAAAGAAACAGGCAGTGTGAGATACTCACAGTGGTTTAGGACCACACACAGTTTTATTTGTATGTCTAACACTGTGCTGTCACTGTCTCAGTATTTGGTGCCTGCCCTGTACTATAAACTTACCTGATTCTGCCTTGTGTCAGGATTAGATTACGTTATCATGGCACTGTAAAGAACAAGACTGTAATCTTCCATTTTCAGGGCAGTTGTGGTAAAGTGAAATTACTCATCCACTGAAACTCAAGGTTTATACCAGGTATATGTATGTACTTGAAGGCTTTCAATTTTAACAAAGTGGTTTGGAGTTCTGAGAACTGAGCATGATTTAAACTGGTTTTGATTAATATTTTTCTCATGTTTTTGAATTCCCTGAACCAATTGTAAGTTGTGCTTAACACTATAAAGATGATGTTAACTTACAGTAGGTATCCTTTGAATTAGACTCTTATGCAGCCATATAGGCTAGGAGGATTTAACAAGAATGTTAAATGTAACCAGCATTTACAAGTTGCTAAATGAGTAATTTTTCAATTATTAGATTATTTTAGCCACTTTTCATCATATCGTTTATGCAAATTTGTTCACTACTTAAACCTATTAAACAGATGCTTTCCAACAGCAGAGTGTGGAAACCAAACCCATATCCTGTATAGATTCTTCAGTGATCACCTTGGAAGTCACTCGTAGGAAAATATTCAATGATGTGGAAAACATCTCAGTTCACTCTCTTTTCCCATATTCTCACTAGGGGGAGGTATCTATTTTGTAGAGTTACTTGTTTTGAAAAAGTTCATATTTGATGAAATTGTTTTTCCCTGAGCATTACAGAAGTGCAGGTTGGTTTGTTGCTATGTGTTTCTTGTGATAGAGACAATAAAATAAATGAAGTGTGCACTTGAAGTAGGAAATAAGAGTTTTGTACCTGGAGAAGAAAACTTCATTTCCAGGTGAATTCCACAGAAATTTTTATTTCAAACTTCACTTCTTCCACAATATGCAAATTTGCCAAATATCACTTTCATCTCAGAACTTTAGTGAGAATATTTTGAGTTTTAATGTGTCAAACTACAAAGGCAGGGACGGAATCTCAGATTGAAAGTTTATGAGAAATTTGAGCTTAAGGCCTAAAGATTATTGTCCAGCTGCTCTTGTCCAAAAAATGGTGAATGAAGGTGTTTCATTCAGTTTGACAACAGTGCAGTTTAAGAAATAGTAATTTTTTTGATCTGCATAGAAGAGAACTTGATCATATGCTGTGAAATCCAACCTGAAGTAGATTTTCTACCAATATTTATGCAAATTTTATGAAAAGTTTTAGAGTTTTAAGGTGAAGGATGTAGTCAATTTGTGTGATGTTAGGCAAGATTTTGAACCTTTACTCTTTATTCATTCAGTTCTAATCCTGAGTCTTCTAAAGCTCCACTGCTGCAGCACCCACTACCTCTGTGAAAGCCAAAGAGACTACAGAAAGGGTCAGCATCTCTTCCCTGCCTCTCACATGTCAGGTCCTAGAGAGCTCAGGATGGCCAGCTGGCTATTGACATGCAGTTTTAGCTCCACAGCTTATGGGTTTATTTGAGCCAGAAGGGATAGGTAGTAGAGGAATGAGTGAGAAAAATGTAAAGTATGCAAATTAAGTTCAGATGGATTGTCTTAACTAGGTGATACAGGATGGCTTGGTTTTCTTATTCTGCAGCTGAACTGACCCAGAACTGTCTCTTTTAAGAAAAGCTGCACAGGAATCAAGGTATGTAGTTGATTTTGCCAGTGAGCTGGACTAGAGATGCAGTAGCTCCTGAGGGCTGTGAGAAGGCCCAAGTCTGCCAGGAGCTTGGGGCATGGCATAGATGTCTTAAGCTTATTTACCCTGCTGTTGTGGATGACCCTTGCAACATTTTCTTCATCAGCTATTTGCTGTAGTTTTTCAGACCATGTGTATGCTGCCAGATTTGCAAGCAACTGGAATCAAATCATGAGCCCATGCCAAAACAGTCTGCCTGCTAACAACACATTTTGTCTGAGGTGTGGCATGATGTTAACCACAGCAGATCGATGGCTGGCTAACAGTGAAAGCAAAGCTTACCTTCCTGTAATCATACACAAAGAGTGCAAACAGGCAACACAGCTTCATATTTCTGGGTGTGAGATGTTAAAAATACTTTTAGAGCACAGTACATGGGAGCCAGCTTCACACATATGTGAGCAAAAAGGAAAACTGACTTTCTTTTGACCTTTGCAGTACTGCCTCGAGCACCTTAACAGCAGACTGACCCCATTCAAGTGCCCCCATCAGACAAAACCACACAAATGCCAGCTCTTTAAGAGAGGAAATTGTAGGGCTTATGTCTTTCTACCTCTTCAGCAACAAATATATAGGGCTTTGACTGACACACGTTCATACAGAGTAAAAACATTGCAAAATGTGCACAGAGCTCCAAAACACTTTTCACCACAGACCACAAACACCTCCTAAATGAAAAAGGAGTTTTAACACATTACCTCTCCACTTTTGAGACTAGGTTTTGTTCTTCTAACGTGCTGCCCTTTTTTTGTGCTTAGCTTCAGGTTTTCAGTGGAGCATAAACTCAAAGTGCTGTAGGAGCCACCAAAGATGCTGCCCAACTGCTGTCCGGGAGATGTTACAATTAGTGAGGACATTCCTAAGTCTGGCTGTAAATTCATGAGCAGACCTTCTCCTGTGATCAAGCTGAAATATAATCAAAGGTCTGTGATATGTCACTCTCTTTGAAGACACTTTTTTGAGGAATACTGAACACAGTGGACAAGTTTCATCCTCTTGGCTTTCAGACCAGCACTAAAAGTTATGCTGTAACTTCTATGCTTTGCTAGGTTATTCAGATCTGTACAAAAGTGGCTCATATCAAGTGGCAACAAGATAATCTGGAGGTTTATGGGCCAGCTTGTGTGAGAAATACGCTAATAAATAAAATATTTTGGTAATTTCAATGAGTTTCATTCTTGTGATGTCACCTAATAATCCATTTAAACAAGGATTAGTAGTGTCATGCAGAAACTCCAGCTTAATGGCTCTAGCTGAAAATTAACAGAATAACGTTTATCTAATGAAGATATAGGACTAGTTAATAATTCTATAGCAGTTTTGTGGGTCTGTTTAAGAAATGCATACATAATTTTTTGATTTAAAAATTGGCTTTTCACATGAAAATTTGAGTTTTAATATAAATGACAAGGTCTGGTTGAAATGTCATTGTGGAGAAGAAAAAAAGAAAAACCCTGTCCATCTGAAAACCAGTGTTTTCTCAGAATTTCAATATCAGTAGTTGCAGCTGAATTTTTCTTTGCTGAAAGAGATTGACTCCAGATAGGAATTTGCAAAGACACTTTCTTATGATGGTAGGGAAAGAGTCTAACTTTACTCCCAAGCTAGGAAACTCCCATATCATTTCCCACCAAGAATCAGTTTTAGACAAGGGTTCTTCCCCTCTGTAAGAAGCCATCCACACTGCTATGTACCAACATACCAAAATATCCACTCACAATAGATGGCTGGCACAGGGGCTGGCTCTTACATTTTTTCTGCTGTAGACTAGCTTTCATTAATCAATTGAAAAATGCAAGGGAGCAGTTAATCAGAAAAGAAGCTCTGCCTTGCAGCTGTGACAGCCTGCCACGACACATCTATCCTGTTCAAGCCCCCGGTTACAATTTCTTTACCGCCATATGGTATAAATATTTAGTACTTTTGATGTCACTGTTTCAAATGAATTGATTTAGACTATTTAAATATGCAGATATTCCTTGCCTTTGATGTATTTTGAAGGAAATAATATATCTTGACCAAAAATAATATATCTTCATCAACGCGTTGGTTTTTAATGACAAAACAATAATTTATTGATTTTTTTTTTTGTGGTGACCGGAACAATGGCAACCTTAAACACCAACTCAAGTATTCAATAACATTTACAATATTCTTGTCATTCTCAGCACCATGAGGGTTTACTGGATGTTCAACTTCCCTGTTGATGAAAATGAGAATCACTTCAGGGTTCAGTTTCTCTGGAAAAATCTGGTCACCTCACCAAAAGAATGGTGGTGTTGCTCTGAGAACTATTCTCTAAGATTTTCTAGTTTACAGCATGTTTTCTGATTTTGCAGTCTTTGTGAGTCTGTTGATTACCTACATGCACTTAAAAAAAAGTTTCTGTAGTGTAAGTGAATATGGGAATGTCAAATGACCCATTTATCTTTAAAAGAGGAAACATTTCACTTGATTCCAATGTGGTCAGAACCTACTTGTTTGCTCCAAATTGTTGCTGAGGTAACCTCTGAAAACAATTGATATTTGTAATAGTTTTAAGTAACATCCACTGTTGCAACATCATTTTAGTGTCTTTCCAGTCAAGGTTTACTATTGTTTAATGGATTTGTTGCCAAACTGATTCAGGAAGGAAGAGGGATAAACATAAACTTTCTCAAGATGGTTTTATTTCAGTCTTGAAAATATCCATACCAAAACATGCAAATGAGCCCTGACCATGTCACAAACCTGTTGTGAAGCCCAACTAAGCTTCTTACAGAGGAATTTTACAGTCAAGAATGTCATCTCTGAAAAAGAAATTCTGTTCCTGAAGTGCCACTTTATTTTATTGCACCAGGCATTGACCTTCTTTCATTGTCCCAGCTAGTTAAGTTATCCTGTCCCTGCTCTTCTGCAGTACTGCTTGCAAGCTACCGCCTGTGGAGGGTGTTAGGAAGAGCCTGCTCACTTGCTCATGCTGTGACTAATTACTCTGCAAAGAAAAAAAAAACACCTTCGGTGCTGGTAGTCCATCACTGGGGCCAAGATGAGAGGGAAAAACCTCCTTTGGAAATCTCTAGGAATGACACTAGTGATAGAAAGATTTCTGCCAAAGAGATGAGGTTGTAATGCCCTGCTTTGAGGAAGGAGGATTTAAATAAAAGGAAAACTAACAAGGAGGAGCAGGCATGATGAGGGTTAAAAAAAACAGCACCGAGAAATATTACCCTTTAATGTAACACTCACAATAAAAATTTTCTTTCTTTTCTTCTAAAGCATGATATGCTTTTGCAGACTGCTTTAGAAGTAATAAAGATACATTCCTACAGAAGAAATTATGATAAGCAAAAAAAGAAAAAAAAAAGAGGAATCAGAGACTTTTCAGAAATGGAACTGCCCAGTATGAAGTCCATCATGAACTGGTTCTCACAGAGAATAGCAAGAAGAGAGTGGAGGTATAGGTTGGATTTTTTTTTTTTTTTTTTTATTAATACATACTATATTATCCAGCAATCATTTTAAAATAAAGAAGGTAAGAGCTGGGAATAAAAATTCAACAAGTGGCATGAAGACAGGAGTGTTTCTTGCTATATATCCCAGTGAAAGGAGAAGCTGAATGTACATGATGTGATAAGGAGGCAGCCCACACCCTTCTCCCACACTAAATGTTTTACAGTAAGAATGACACCGAACAGTAAAAACCTGATGCTGCACCCTACAGTATGACTGAAAGGAAGAGCAAACATAAGAAGAGGGAAAGGTAGTTTATACTAACATTATTCTAAGGGAGCAGGAGAAAGTTCTAGCTTTTGATTTTGGTTTTCCATCACCATAAGTCTTAAAATGCAGGCTCGTACGGTTGTGTCTTCATTCTGGCTTTTGATTCAGGTTTTTTTGAGACAGAATTGGCCCACCCAAGCAAAGAATAGAAGGTGAAAAAGAGGTCCCCAGTGTTTGCAAATTCATTTGACAGTTCTTCCCACTGCCTGAATGAAGATATTCTCCATACTTCACAGCATTCACTCTGCAGTACTGACCCAGGCACAATTTCTGTTAGTTGTGGGTTGTAGTCCTTCAGAATTTTTTAATGTGTATACTTTCCCTTGGCAGGATGTGAAGCACAGCTGGATAAAAAAATAAACAGTTTTGAAAGTATCATTTGTTTTCACACTTCAAAGAGCATCTTCAGTTAGAGTGTTATTTTGCCTGTATGTGCAAGCATAATCAACGTTTCTTCTGGTGACCTAATATTATATTGCCTTTTAAAATGTCTTTTAAAATGGTTGATGAAATCATCTTAATTAGATGATTTGCTTTAACATCTGCTTCTGTTGTCATTTCATTTTCAGTGTTTTCATTTGGTGGAAAGCTTTTTCTTTTCCATCTTGCAAAACAACATAATGTCTGTGTGCACATATGTAATGGTAGAGAATTTTTACATGCACTGTACATGTATTTTTAGTACTCTCTGTTCCTTCAGCTGTGCTTGGGTAACCTGGTAAGCTTCATTTCCTTGTGTCTGCATGATCATGATGCACAGCATGGGGGGACTTTTGTAACGTGATAAAAGAGATGCAAAATCTCACATTTCCTTGCAGAAATAGAAAAAAACCTGTCTCACCGTGACTAAAGATTCTTTCATTAAAGGCTACAAAAATTCTTTTAAATAAACACTGAGAGGGGAATAGGACCATAGTCTACTGTAAATGTCGGGCAAATTAAGGTAAGCTTTGAGTACATCAATATTTAGGGTTTAGAACTGCTTCCTGTTATTCTCTTGGCTTCTTTTTTAAATCCTTTTATAGACTCAGTCAGCTGCTGAGATGTTTCCTTTGTGTGAGACTTTAGGTTTTGATGAAGAGCTTCTCACAGTCCAGCAGCAGCCACTGGAGACAAATCTTGGAGCTGAACACCAGGGAAACAAATAGGCTGGAAGTTAGGAAACTGAGACTGTTCTGTGGTCTCAGTGAAAACTGACCACATTCTTTGGAGGGTAAACAGCAAATGTATGAACAATTCTATTATATATACTCTAATGAGCATCCGAATCTCACTTTCTGTGTAGTAAGAAGTGTTTGCTTCACTCCTAACCCTAACCTTCTAAGTCAAAAAATAAATTAAAACAATATAATATTACTATATAGTGATCTGCAGATTCTATGCAGGGGAAAGGAAAAAACCCTACATGCTAGCATGTGAATTATTCCACACGGTTTATTAGAAAACCCTAGGTGACACCTTCTTAAGAAGGGGAATTTTGTGTTTACTTTTTAAAAGTTGGAATCTGCACAGTATAAATTGAATAGGCCATAACCGTGGGAATATAGTACACTAATTTTACCTAATACCAACCACCACAAACCATATAAATAAAAGAGAGGTATGTAGTCCTACTTCTTTTCAATAAAAGACAGTGCATTTTCCCTTTTGGGAGAATTCAGATTTTCTGAAAAGAGTTACATGCTTGCCATTCAGTCTGTTTGTACCAGCAAACGAGGAAACAGCTCAGTGTCATCTTTTTCCCATTCAATTTAACTTCAAGGCAGTTCAGTAGCTGTTTTCATCTTATCTGGAAATAGCAACTACTTGTAACAAGGTTTGGTAAGTAGGTGCTAACCAAAACAAGTTTACAAATCAAAGACATCCCGTTTGTTACCTTATGCACAGGCATGCATATTAGAGTGATAGATGGGGTTTGGGTGGAGTTGTTTGGTTTGTTACAGCCTATGGATCACATGGCTCCTGGACGAGCATGGCGCCCATTGTGTGACACTGATTTCCACAGAAGACTAGAGCTCAAAGTGTCTGACGTAGATGTTGCCATCTCATCATTTTAACAAGCTTGCTCTATCACTGATTTAAGAGCATTGTGGGGATCTGCGAAAGACTGAACACTTTCATGTTACAGATACAGACTTAGAAAATTTGTCCCTGCTGAGCTCTGTGTTGCTCCATGTGCTGCGAGCTGGTAAACTAAACACAGCAGATCTGTTTATGTAGGCAGCAGTGCATGGAAACACTGGATAAAATGATTGAAAGAATTCTTTTTTTATTCACCATTTGTTCCTACCTTTACATACTTGCTCCATTTCTCCAGGACCCCAATACAACACCCTCTCCCTCTCCCTCCCTCTTGCAGGAGAATAATGAGGCTGAATATCCACTCACAGAACTTTCATAGATCTTAATCTTCCTTGCTGACTAGAGATATCCATTGTGATTGCCACTGCCACTCAGCACTTGTGAAAACCTTACCCTGAAAGCCTAGCTTGAAATTCATTAAAAAAAGGAAAATGGGAAAACATGTTTTTCTGTTTATAACCCCCATCTCAATGGTAAAAAAAGATGTGGTGTCTACACAGTGGAAGGAAGAACCTCCTCCTACACTGGAAGAAGTGGAAGAGAAGGACAGAAAAGAGGCTCTGTAGAGCACACAGAGCTCCGCAGTACGTTCCAGTACGTTCCCTTTTGCACACATACATACATACATCCTACCCTTCTGCACCGCTGCAGAGCTGTGGTCTTTGCTTTAGGGTGGGGCTGGTTTGTATTTTGGTTTTGTGTTTGTTTTTGATTGTTTGTGATTAGCAACTTGATAGATACAGAAACATGGTTATTTTCTCATGAAGGTCTAGTTCAAAATCTTGAAATATAAAAAATATTACATTATTACTTCAAAGTTTCACAGATGAGAAACAAGGTTGAGGCTTAAAGCAATGTCTGTTCTCCTTTTTCTAAGTTTGTTAAACTAATCATAAATGTCACTCTAAACCTAATCTAAGGATTTGAGGATTACAGGTACTGATTACTACATCTCCAGGCTTGAAATTACGGTTCTTTAATAGAAGAAAAGGTATTCATCATTGAGAAAAGGCAAAAGATCCATGGAGTTGCAGTAGGCTGTGAGAAAGTAATGGCAAATTACTTTAACCAGAATGTCTAACAGTATTTCACATTTCAAATTAACATTCTTAATGGGGCAGTTACCAGTAATTTGTAATGGTGGTTTTAAGGTTAATCAACTTTGTTCTTCTGCTGTTTCCAGTCTTCGCCACAACATCTCTCTCTAAATAATCTAAATTTCTCCCTGTTCTACGTATGTGTGCTGAAGAAGATTTAAGCTGTGATTCAAGATTTAAGTGTTAGAAGTCAAAATAGAAAAGACTGCTTCTAACATGAAGGTGAAGAAAAGGTCAGCAGACAAGTCAAAAGGATGACTGATATGGTCCTACAATTCAAGTAGGCATAGGGAGAGGAAAACCATTACAGTCACAATTTAAAGAGAAGAATTAGTAGGAGGTGAGAGTCAAATATGACTTTGGACAATAATTGAGTGGCTGTCAGGGAAGCGATGCCTTCTTATGTTTTAGTGACAGCAATGGACTGGGAAGTGTCTCTGAAGAAAGCTGAAGAAATCCGAAGAAAGCAACCAACACTTACTGGAACAGACAGTCTGCCTCTGCTTTTCTGAATCCATCACCCCATGCTCAGTAGGAGAAAGAGTGTAACATGGACTGCTGTGAGTGTCACAAAGAACAGCTTAAGCTAATAATACAAACTACAGATGAGAGAGACTTTGAACTAGACCCAAAACATGTCATCTGTAAGGCTTGATGAAATCTGCTGATCATGATGCAAGAGAGAATACAAGGAAAGTATCAATATTATTTGTTGCAGAATCTCTGAGTGGCTGAAGATAGTGAGAAAATTATTTGGGGGGAATGTGACGGAAAATCTTTTGCCAATGAAACCCCTTGTTTTCCTGAATTTTTTAAGGTTTATGGCTGGCGCTCTTTTGACTGCTTACTACAAGTAAGCAGCAGTCCCAGTTTCATCTGTACTCCACAATGACCACAGACTTATCAGCACCATGTACTTTCTACCCCCTGGCTCCGTGCAATAGATTTTAATTTAAGAAAAAAGAAAACTATAGGTCTTGCTTTCTAAACCCTTTTAGGAAAGAGCAATTCAGTAACAAGGTGGAGATCTCAACTTGCCTGAGGCAGTAGAAAGGTCAGATAGTGTTTCTGCTAATTCAGAAATGAGACAGTCATCTGTCTAAACATATTTCCTGTAAGGTGCCTGATAAATACTTCTGTAAAGGCTTTCATGTCTAATACAGGTTATAAATCTTGCATGTGATCAGCAGCCCAACCCATGAAACACAAATGGTGATGACCAGGCCAATCCCATGTCCAGTCACATAAGGGACAAACTGGCATGGGGAAAACATGTATTATTACCTCTACATGTGTTGGTGCTATAAAGAAAAAGTAGATTTATGGTGGTAGACTAATATGGGAAATGTGCCTTCTCATTGTGGATGTGATAATGACTGACTTATATAGGTACTGCAAACACCATTTTAGTGGTTCTGCTGCTGTTAAGGGACTATGCAGGACCACACATTCAGCTCATAAAGTTTGGAAAGGCCTGTGAATTAATTCTTGTCAACTATTAAGATTATTTTTATTTAATTCATTAAACTAACTAACACCTTAAATACTACGGGATTGATGAGTAAACATTCTACATTAAAATAATTTTGAATTACTAACTTCAAAATTAAAGGAGAAAGAAACCTGTGCAACATACGATAATGCATCAACAAATGTTCTCAAGCATTTCAAGACTCCTATTTTTCTGACGTTTGCAAATGAACTGGCTTTACTGCTGTATTTTTTAACCTAAAGCTTTATTGTTGTGGTGCATATATTATATTTAGTATCTTAAGTGAAAATATAAAACATTTAAGAGCTTCCTTAGGAAGCAAATTTTGGCCTGAAAGTTCTTTTCCAGTGTTAGTAACAAAATTTTAGTACACAGAGCACAAATTCAGCCAGTCAAAAACTAGCTGGCACAAACATCAAAAATAACTATTAATTTCTTTCACTCTTTGCATTTGAATGTGATTGATATATCTCCAAACACTGGCTGCAGAACCTTGTGTCAAGAGGTAAGTCAACTGAGAAAAAAGCTCATGCAAAAAAAAAATCCAAATAAATTATATTTTTCTTACCAAAACCCCCAATACTCATAAACAGTGCAAGACATTACTGTATAATGGGATGGAGGTTGTTCTAAAAAGGAGCTTCACACATCAGTGCAATGACACCAGGATTCCCTTGACATTTTATATGGAATATATCTATCTCCCTTAAACTGTAAGAGAAAGTCTTCTCAAAAAGGAGAAGTTTACCAAGTGAAAGAAATATGGTACTATGGCAACACCCTTAGTTATTCTCCTGAGACATTTGGCTGATTAGTCAGATTAGTTCATACTCCACCAAATATGTGGTTAGAACATTTGGTTAAAGTGCTTTACTGTGGGTTTTTCAGATCAGTGTTTGATATTAGTATCTGTCTTGGTTTAGGGCAAA
>WAAE01025125.1:0-30214 GCA_013400495.1 Nicator chloris
TTTAATGCTTCTTTCTTGCAGGAAGCAGGGTACTCTGTAGTTTTTGACTTTGTGTTATTTAAATTCTCAATCTTTCTGAAAGCAATTTATTCAAAAAATAGAGCTCACAGGTTGTTAAAGCAGTTATTTGCCTACACAGGACATGTGAAATGATGTTCTGTCTGACTTCTTGAAATTGTGAAATAAGAACAACAACAACAAAAATCCTTTGAAGGAAAGCTATAATATAAATTCAGTATGATGAATAAACCCAGCCTTAATTCATTAAGTGCCTAGAAGCTGAACAATGTGAAAGTGAGGAAACTGCCTGCTGCCTTTTGTAGTGATAAACATCAGGTAAAGTGATGCCTTGATAATTTCACCAGCCTCTCTGTCTCTTGATCACATCACTCAATCTTGTTGGATCAGTTCTGCGTCAGCAGACACTGCTCATGATGCTGGCATGAAGCTCCTTTAAACACTAAACAAAAGCATTCTGGACACTTGGCTAGAATGGCAAATGTAAACACTTTAGAGGTTCTGATCCCAGATTGAAAGTAGAATAAAGGGTTGATACAGTAACATAACCTGAGGACTCAGATATAATATTTACTTTTGTGTTTTAAACCTCAAGTATATAGAGGAAAAAAATTCAAACCAGTGAATTGAATTGATTAAGCTAGAAGCAGAAAACAGAAATTATTACAAGGAATAAGCTAGCCTGAACAAAGAAAAACAGAAAGAAAAACAACACACTTTTCTCTTAGCTAAAATCCATTCTCCTTCTCCCTTGCCTAAGCAAAATCAAGTATTTATACACAATATGTGAACATTACGAAACAAAACTATTGGCCATATGGGCAACCTCATGTCTTTCCCACATTGCTACTTCCAGCGTGTGTTTTTAGTCTGCATCACAGAGATTTTTGTTGGCAGGGAAGACAACAGGAAGAGGGTGAAAAAAAAAAGGACCCAACAGGTGTCTCACAAAGGGAGGTAAGGTTAACTGAGGGATGCTAATTCTCCTTCACAACAGGCACTGTGTTTGAGCCAAAGCAGTAACTCTCACTTTTTTTCCTGCTCGTATGTCATTACCAGTCTCCTGCTGCCTCCCCTCAGTTCTTATCTCTCCAGCTAATCTTAGCCTTAAATCTCTTCATGTGATTACCAGAAAGATGAAAAAGATGGCTGTGGGCTACTGGCAAGTGTACCTAGTGACAATACAAATTGTCACTTGAAGTCTAGAATCTGAATTTTACCTTCTATTTTTCTAAATGGTATGAGAGTCTAATGGGACAATACAGAAAATACGTAATTTGTGCAAAAAATGATTGCAACACAATAATTACATACACGTTTAGCACTTTATTTGAAAGTTTTGGTAATGAGAAGAGAGTTACTATTCTGTCTTAAATTTTAGTGGATTTAACGATACTGCTTTTTGCAGATTGAATCTCTCTGGTACTTGGTTACATCCTAGTCATTTCTCTGGAAAGGAAAAAAACCCTGTTCTTTCAAAGTGTGTAGGTGAAAACCAACAACAGCAAGAAGAAAGCGATATAAATAAAATCCTTTGTTAATAAATCCCTGCAAAACAAGGCAGATTTCAGATTTACAGATTCACTGCTGGCAGATTTCAACAACTGATCACTGTTAGCTTTCAACTTTGAAACTAATATGATCTTCGAAGAAAGCTGTGACTGTTGAACGGCTGCAGCAAGTTGCTAACAAAGCCTTGAAACAGAAAACCTGTGTGAAACAGAACTCACTGTCACCTTTGCAGTTCTGTTACTTGGTGTCCTACATGTTGAATGATCCCAAGAATTGAAACAGGAGTACTAGAACTCCTCTCAGGTTGCAGCTTGATTTTCCAAGGTATCTACCTAAGATGTGTGAGGCACACACTTTCACAGTTGTACCAGTAGGATGCAAAAGGTGATGTATAGGAACACCATAGCTATTACCATCACATTACAAGACTGTCAGCCTACAGAGGAGATCAGACATACAACCACCAATTTTTCCAATGACTGCTTCATAGATTTGAAAGCCACTATGCCCTCTCAAGTTTCTCTGGTCTGTCTCTGTATAACAGAGAACAGCTATATTATCTTCTTGCTACAGTGCTGATTCAGTAAGTACTGTTTCACAAAAACACAGCTACCAAGTCTATTGAAAAGTGAAGAGATGATGATATATCCATTTGTGAGGGTTAGGACTGCTGCTGATGGCCACAGTTATCCACCTAATCTGTTTCAAGTGCATTCTTCCCCAATGCTTAACTGATTGTAGAGGAATTGATTCCTTAAGGTCTAGGAGATTTACTTTTTCAGAAGACATACTTGAAATAGAAAACTAAAGAGTTAGTGGATGTGAAGGATTAGTGATTAAACATGGGCTTTTATCGAAAAGAACCAGTAAAATGTAACTTTGGTTCAGGAGAAATAAATTAAGATCCTATTTTCAGCAAATTCTTTCTTCTACAATTATCCCCGTTTAAACAGAAATAAAATCAACGCTTTGATGCTCTCAATGGAAGTATCTCAATGGATACTTCATTGTTACATCTTTAAAAAAATAAAGAACAATCATCCTCTGATCTCTTCTTGAGACATGGTATTCTAATCAAGATTTTTTTATCTCTTTTTTCTAATAAAGATTTTTTTATCTCTTTTTTCTTATAATTATTAGTAAAGTAGCAGTAGAGTATGAGGAGCTGTGTGAAATTCCTGATAGCTTAACTAAGTTGCATTTGAGAAATTTGAGGTTTATTTAACTCCCTTTTGGACCGTGGTAAAACAAGTTCTCAAATATATACATACATGTCCCTCTTTATTTAACATCTCTAAGATCCAAGCTTGTGGTTTATACACTCAGGAAAATATTGTTACCGTATGTGAATGTGTGTATATGTAAAAATTAACAATTGAATCTTCTCATCTGAATAGAGAATTAACAGTTGAGTATTTCTCATTCAGAGACTCTTCAGCAAATGTCTCAAAAGAAAATTAAGCTGACTGAGATTAACTTTGAAAATGCCTGGATTTATACATACATGTACAGTTCATAGCACATTAGTAAATACTACTCTTAAAAATGTCAAGAATGCATCATGTAAAACAAGTCTTTTGTGAGTCTGCCTTGGAAGGCAGACTCACAAATTTAGAGTTATGTGCTTCAAAACACTATCTGACTTATGTTGGTCTCCTCTTAAATACTTCCTTCTCATTATTTGTGCCTCTAATGAGTAACTGGAATTAATAGTTCTACTTAATTCGTATTTCAAATTCAATTGCATTACCTTCAAGAACAGTATTTTGTATTCAAATAACACAGGTCAGACAAGAACTTGTACTTATATTTTTGCACTTGCATGAGGGTCGTCTATGTTAAGGAGAAATGGGTATGTACATGCCTTGAAACAGTGAACTCAAAGGACAAATAATCCTCTGCAAAAAGCTGATGACTTCACTTGTTACATTTTTCAAAAANTGCACTTGCGTGAGGGTCATCTATGAAGGAGAAATGGGTATGTACACGTCTTGAAACAGTGAACTCAAAGGACAAATAATCCTCTGCAAAAAGCTGATGACTTCACTTGTTACATTTTTCAAAAAACTTTCTTTCTGGTAGCATGATCAGAGAAGTCCAACTCAAGCAATAGGATGGCATTAAGAAAATAGTTTATTTACAATTACATCAAAAGATTAATATGTTTTTCTGAAGTTATAAAAATGTCTCTCGGACATCAGTGTGAAACTGAAATATGTATGACCCAGCATAGGAACGTTATTTAGAAAATAAATTCTTCATTTTCAAAATTATCTCTAAATAGGGCTTATATATTTACAACATACAAAAATAGTATCCCTCATGTCTTCTAATCATTAAAACTCTTGCAACCTGTTGCAAATGGTGAATCCTGCAACTATGCAGGCTCTTGTCATAGCAGGTGCTCTTAGAGGGGTCAAAAGCAGGATACACGTGAGTTCATTGTACCATTTTCCTCTATGGAGGATAAATTCAGATAGACTAAAATGATTCATTCACTGCTACCATGTCTAAAGAACATTTTTGTCCTGGGAGAGCAGGAAGAACTCAAGGTCCCTGCACTGCCATCGGTTTTGAAGGTGCCTTGCAAACCTGTCCTGACAGCACATCCATCTTCTGCAGATTCTGCCTTATTAGTTACATGTTTCTGAAGGAAAAATGACTGAGAATTTAGGGTTTTCCCCCTCTACACTTCACAAAGGTGACAATGTTAAAAGCTGCCACGGAGTTTGTGGAAGTTGTTTCCATCTGTCCACATATAGGTGCAGCTCCCAATTTCCATGTCACCATGCATCACTCTGGGCTGAAGGGCAAGGCCCCACCTACAGTGGGAAGCACAACCTAAAAGTTGTGCTCCTGTGGGTGCCCAGCTGCCTCAGGCATATTCCACCTTGCACAGAGCTCCCATGAGCCCCAGCACCTCTTCAGGTGAGGACTCTACAGAGACATTTAAGCTGCACATGTGTATTAAATTTTAAACCCATGTATTTTACACTCATGAACATCAGAAGTGACATGTATTTGCTTCCATGACATGACAGAGGGTATTTGCTTCCACTCCAGCTCTAGAGTTCCCGGTGGCACAGCTGAACTACACATCTAACTAACCTATGCTTCAACTGCACATATCCTCATAAAGCATCCCAGTCAACACCCACAAACCACTGTCTCAATCCACTTACCTTAAACCATCCTTTCAGAAAAATGCACTGTAAAAAAATCAAATCAATGGTAACATACTGATGTAAAAAAAACCCAAACATTTTAGCCTGAAACTAGAATTGTCACTTTTTTTTTTTCTGTCCCTACAAACAATAGACTTTTTTTTCTCAGAAGAACGAATTTGGTTATTTATATGTCCTCAGCTGGCACATCAAGAGGAGAAATGTTAGACTTGAAGTGTGTGGCACTTGCAGAAGGATTTTTCAATTTTAGCATGCTAGGCTGAAGAGCAAGAGAAGACATCCCCATGACAGACAGGCAGCCAGGCGGGGAACAGCACATCACTTAGCACTGCTCCACAGGGCTTCACCCTGTGCAAAAGAGATCTGGCTTTATGCTGTTCCCCTGTCAAGGACTGTATTTCACACTTTATGAATCTGATTTTCTCTTCCTGATGAATAAGTTTTATTTTTTTTCCAAGATAATATACATTATAATAATATATGCACAGCCTAACGCTATTTATGTTTGATATAATTTTGGCTTTATACATATATATGGATGGGCATACATGCTGAAAAAATTCCCAATTATGTAGGCTATGAGGATGTAGTGAGAAGAAAAATGACAAGAAGAGACGAAGAGAAAGGGAGAAGGAGTACTCTAGCAAGTACCCATGTATATTAATGGTCAGATGCCATCTACTACCACATCTGAAATTTGTCTAACGGCTGACGGCAATTCAAAGCCCTTTGATATTCTTATTTATTGTCACTGAACATGGTGCTTTGTAATGGATTTTCAGGAAGTTTTGAGACACCCACTCCGCTGGAAAAATATTTACTTGAATTCGTAAAAAACAACAAAACTCAGGTATGCATTACAGCCAAATAGCAAGAAATCTTCCCATTTCCAGAAGTATATTTGAAATCAAGAGAAATTTTTTTGTCAATAGCCAACAGTTATGAGCTTGTTATGAAACTTCACAGGGATTAAAGTATCAGCACCGTATATTCAGTCTATTCAAATTTCTTCATTTACTCTCAGTCACATTAAGAAATGAAAACATCAGTGACATGCATAGTAACTATAGAGGGAAAAAACATAGTAGGACATGGATTATTAATGAAAGGAAGTTGAAAGTCCCCCTTCATACGAAAAGATATTCCCTTGTTCTTGATCAGGAGGTGGTCTTTGTATAGGCTAATTGTGTATCTTCAAAAACAAAAATGCGCCCTTTTAAAGCTGCCATTTTCATGATCCTATTCAGAGGATCTGGGAGTGAGATTTTACAGCAGTTTAAGAAAATACAGGTCACTTTTCTTTTGAAGCACATTTTCATCTTGTAAGGAAGAATACAAGCAAAATTTGAATTAAGATAAGGTTTATGAAAAATATGTCAGACACTTAGTAAAAAAAAAAAAAGTTCAGATAGAGAAGAACATCTATAATGCATAGCTAGAAAGATACCTCCTTCAATTTGCAGGCCTCCATATGACCACTTCTTAAATGTGTGCCAAGGGAAGCACAGAAATCTATTCTCTTCTAACATATTTTCAGAAGGGTAATGGTACTTGTAGAAAATGCTTTCACCAGACTGTTCTAAAACAGTCTAAGTGATCTCACCCACAACAAGCTTGCTTTAATTTCTCATTGCTTAGAACGTATACCTGCAGTACTCAGGAACTCACAGGAGGTCTTCACATAACCATGAGGAGGCTAAACTGGTGGGGGAGATGACACTGCACTTGCAGAAAAGCAGAACATTGTTGCTGGATCTGTATACAGCATTTGAGACAATGTCAGGCTGGTGAGGTGCCGAGAGTCACCGGACAGCAGAAGAAGCAGGGATTAGAGGAGGAAATTGGGTTGCTGAACAGTGAAAATGGATAGAGATTAAGGGCAACGCACAGAGCAATGGAGTTAACTGCACCAGGGCTTTGAGAAGAGCAAGGCAACAGAAGGCAGCATGCAAGGGAGACCTGGGGCTCTGGATTACAAAGGGAAAGGCAGCTACTGTTCGTCATGGGGTAGGGTGAAGCAATGGCTCTGTGGAAGACAAAGGACATTGAGAGGAGAGGCAAAGGCAGCAAGATGTGCTGAGAGGTATGCCAATACAAATAAACACTGTTGGAAAATGCCAATTAGCTGCAACCAGAGCTGTCTGTAACCAGTGTCAAAAAAGTTCTTATTGAAGACATACCTGAGGAAGAAGTGAAAAGTAATTGTATAGGTGTTTTTAAACACTTCTCTTTTGAACCGAAGTGACCATTTAGGGTTTTTTAATGGAGGTAAACTAAGCTGGGAATGTACTTAAAAATCCATAACCTTAAACATAAAGAGAAAAAAGTTTGCTTTTTTTTGCTTGTCATTTTATTGAAGACATGACTGTAACTTTGTCTCAATATGAAACAAGGTATAGCTCCCTATACCTTGAAGGTTTAAGCTTTGAATCTGCCTGGAAAATTCCACCAGTTAGCTCTGATGGACACTGGAGATTACTGAAGGGGTGCTATCGATTCAGGGTGTAAGACATTTGCAATAAAGGTAGGAATGGAGCACTTTCTCAGAGAGAAGACTCACTTGGTTGTTGGAAGACACCCAGCAGGCACTTTCCTCTCCCAAAGCTCCCAAATGCTGGGGCCATCCTCCCCTAAGTGGTACCACTCCTCGCTACAGTGCCTTAGGCTTCCGTCCTGAAACTTGCTGATTTCTTCCCCTCCTCCCAACAGAGCACCACGCAAAGGTCAGGCAAGAGCCTTAGAGATTAAATTGTAAGTGATTAAAATTTCCATTATTTTGTGAACTTGTTCTACATATTAAAGAGTGCTAATGGAACCTGCACACATTTGTGCAGGTAGAAAGGCACATGATAATAGGAATGAAGGAAATTAATTCCTGTGCTTTGGACTGAAGTAATCTTCCACAATATAATTGGCTTTCAATCATTCACACACCCCATGCCCTTCACCTTTAAATGGTAATTCATTTTACCATACAGGTTTCAAATGCCATTTACGTCAGCCTTTAAGAAAGCTCCCATCTACGTACTAGAATACAGTCAATATATTTTGTCCAGGAGGAGATCATGTCAGAGTGTAATTCAGATTTTTAATGTATATAATCTTTTGATGTTTTACCATGCCAGTGACCCATAACAAGGAGGAACGCAGAACAGATCCTGGACAGAGATCAAGCAGCAATTCCCCCAGAAACACACGGCTAACAATACCACCTCTCCTGAAACACTCCCTATTTTCTTGCTGTGCTGAGCTCCCTGTGGGACATGGTGAAATGGATATGAGGGTACAAGACTTTTCAGGGCTATGCCTGGATCACAGCAGAGAAGTGCAAGGCATAGAGACAGTAAATATGGCTCATCTGCTTTAACCAAAGCAACAGGAATCTAGAAAATCTCACTATGAAGAACTTTCCCCCTCCCAAGACTGTGAAAGAAAGACTACAGAGGAAATATTTAGAAGCACTGGCTTGGTCTGGTTGTTTCTGGAGTTGCTTCAGCCCATCCTCTACAGCTGACGCAGCAGCATGTTACAAGGCATGAAGTGTATCCCTCTGATGAAATGGCCTTCTGCAGGCTAGGTGCGCTATTTAAATCTATTTCCTCTTGCCTGTGTTTTTGTTTTGCACATCACATCCTATCATTCTGTGATGTTTTATCTCACTCACACTAATACCAGCCATAGCTGACAAGCAGGGAGACGATAACATTGGCATACCTACCAAATCGTTAGGCATATCCTGGACATAGACAACAGATGCTTATACTTAAATTAGGACCAATTTGCATCTTTGTGTATTGTGAAATTTTTAAAGCACAGTTTTAAGAAAAAGGTATGTATCATTCTGAAATAGTAATACTTCCTTTGAAAAGTCAGGTTTGCTAATGGATTGCCATCTGTTCAACCCTTTGCCAGAAAGTAGATTTGTCCTGCTTACTGAAAACAGTATTAGGGTGAAACTGTAGATTACACAGTGGATTTCTGAGCAGTTTAATTTAAAGTGCAGGCTAACACTTTGCTATTTCAGTAAAAATAACTTTAGCTTCTCCCTTTCTACTAATGCTGGAATCTAAGCCCAGCAAACTATCTGGAGTACTTTGTGGGCTGTTTTGCTCTCAACTGGGTTCTAGAAAAGGTGCCTACCTCTCCTTTATAATTTTGAAACTGAGTTTGTGTTTCATTTGCACAGGATTCACAGAAAAAAAATCACCATCTTACTTCAACAACCTATATAAGCCTTTGGAAAAAAAAAAAAAACCCAAACATTTAAAACACCAGGGCACTGGCCTCAATTATGCTTTCAAGAGTACAAAATTTACAAGAGGCTGGGAGACTCTTGGAGCCTCTGTATGCAAGTGGGCCTGGGCGACATCTCGGCAATTCAGAATGCTGTACTGGGAGCCGATGGACCTCTACCCGATGGAGTGGCAGGAGCAAAGTTGCTCTCCCTGGTAACCTACAGAAATCTAATGAGGCTTTTGGTGAACCGTGTTATGTGAACAACTGCACTGTAAAGGAGAGAAGTTCAATTTTTACAGCTTGGAGGCAAAAGTTGAATTGTAAACTTCAGATTTCAGCACCCTCTTATGTTACCTGCATAAGGTTACTGACTCAGCCTCAAGGCTACCCAAACACCAAGGCTCTCCCTACCCGGACCAAGCAGCTGCGGGAATACGCAGAACCGTTCTTTTGCATGCGAAAGGACAAGTTGCAGTCGCGGATCCCTTCCCCGCACAAGTCCCCGAAAAGCCGCATTGTGCCGGCAAACGACGCTCTCGACGAGGGGTTCGGGCTCTCGACTCGCTGCCGGAACGGCGCTGCCCCGCCACCGAGCATCCCCCGCCAAGCCACCTGCGGAGGTGGCGACGCGGGGCCTCGGCGCCGATCCACGGCGGGGCGCCCACGGGGGAGCCCGGCAGGGCGGGGACGGCGGAGCGGCACCGAGGAGCGCCTCCGGACCGGAGCGCGGACCGGAGCGCTGACCGCGGAGCCGCGTCCTGCGCCTGCGGCAGCGCCGCGTTGCCGGCGGCGAGATACCTGCCCCATTCCGGCCCCTGCCCGCACAAAGTTTTATCCTCTCTGTTTCAGACCTTCTCCCGCCGCCCACCTGAGCCCCCTGGGGAGGCGCATCCCCGCTGCCCGCCGCCACCGCCGGCCCTGGGCACTGCGGGGCCGGAGCGCTGCCGCGGCAGCGCCCGCCGCGCTGGAGCTGCGGGGGAGACCCGGCGCTTGCCGCGGTGGCCCCCGGGCAGGGCGGCAGGAGAGGCGCGGCGGGGAGCGGCGGCAGCCGCGCTTACCTCTGTCCAGCGTGAGCGGCTGGACCGCTGTCAGTGTCGCCATGTCTGCGGCGGGGCTGGAGCCCGAGTGACGCGCGGCTCCGGCACCGGCGAGTGCGGGGAAGGGCGGGGAGGAGGCTGGCAGGGAGAGGGGGCGGAGGAGGAGGGTGGCTCCGTGGGAGGAGGAGGCGAGCGGGGCGGAGAAGGTGCCCAAGGGTGGGCGGCTCATCGCACACGGGCCGCCGCGATGCTGCGGCCGCAGAGCGGCCCGGCGCGGCCCGGCGCGGGCTGCCGGCATTGCTGCGCCACCGGAGCTGGGCCTGGCGAGCGGCCCCCGCCTCACTGCGCTCTCCTCGGGCCAGAGACCGGGGACCGCGGAGATCGCAGCAGCCCGGGCCGTGCACGAGGGGCGGTTCTCTGCCGCTCCTGCCGCCCCGGGGATGCCGCAGCTGCCGGCGGAGGAAGAGAGAGGGGCGAGGGCGGGAGCTCCGCAGCGCCGCGGGGCGGGGAGGACCGGCGGGGCCGTATCCGGCGGCTCAGCCTCGCCTGGGCCGGGGGCGGTGGGCCGGGCCGGGCCGGGCCGGGCCTGGGCAACGGCACGGGGAGCGGTGTGCCTGGGTGAGGCCCTGCTCGAAGGCTGCCTGCGGGAAAGTCCGCCCGCGGAGCCGGGAGAGGCGGTTCCTGGCACGGTGCAGGGCATTGGATTAAGGGACATACCATGTAGCCACCCTTTTCGATGGACCAAGGCGTCGGCCTCATCAGTCCAGCCATCACCTCTTTTCTAAGTGCTATGTGCGGCCGGCTGACCTTCCTTGAATTCAGCACATACACCAGCTCTCCACCGCGAGGGGTTGGTCACAGACCTGTTGTAGGTCAGCTGCAGCTTGTGTGAACATGGAGGCCTCTGTTACAGACCATCCACGAAGGTGGAATTTCACTGGAGTCCGGCGAGGTTTGTTGGCAGCCTTCTGGTTTTTCTACCCTTGTCGTCCACAAGAAGAGAAAGGAACGTGGTCAACTGCCATCCAAGAAAGGTGTAACAGTGTGGCAGGGTTCCACTGAGTTTCTGCTGCCTTCTCTTTGGTGGATGATGGTGTAGAGAAATAAATGATTGAGTGAAGAATGGTGTTCTTTGAAACTATATCGCTGTGTAGCATGTGTGCACCTTAGACTCATTTGCAATTCTGGGATAAAGGGCAAGGTAGCATTCTTCTCCTCACCCACTATTTTTTCACATACCACAGAGGACTTGAAAATACAGCAGTTCAAGGTTGCATATGAGTAAAAGCAAGGGTATTTAAGCACTAGTATAGAGAATTAGGAAAAGTGTGGAAAAATTGCCAATAAAAGTTTTCAGAGCAGATTAAAAATAAATTTTGCTGTTTTAAAATTAGAGGAGTTTAAATACTGTATGTATGAACCACCCACTTCTGATAAACTGAATTCAGCACAAATTTATCTAATTAACAATAAACATTAACGTATTTGGTTATCTTGGCAAAAAAATGTTTCAATTAGCTAAAATATCAAAAGTTGAGAAATAGTTCCTGGCAAAGAGTTTTGAAAATCAAAATTAACATCAGGATTAGTTATTATGCAAATTTTATGTACTTCCATAGCAGCTGGGTTGACACAAAGTGTAATAGATCTTCTTAAGTAGTCATGTTACTGTATATTAGATTCATAGTCCCAAATAGAGAAGAAATAAACATTTGGAGCTATAATAACCTAATGTGACAACATTCAAACAGTTATGACATTTAAAAAAACTTGATTAAAGATGTAGAACTGTGTTCAAATAAAATTAAGAGCAAGATGCCAAGTAAATTAGCTTACCAAGTTGCTTTCCATATAGGACTTCATAACCCACAGACTTGCTTTCTTAGAGTGCTACCTTGCAAACAGACATTTTGAAGCAAAATGCTGTCATGACAATAACTTTTCTACCATTAAATATGTAGCATTAATGCTAAGAGCAGGCTGCCTGTGGAAAGCAATAAGGTCCTGGGTTTTTTATCTGCTGCTGCTCAGATTTTGTGTGCTTCAAGGACTGGTTGGCACTTGGATAAGAGACTTGAATAGAAGTATTATTCAAGGAAGATGAAAAGCAGCATTTGCTGAAATAAATTTCCTAATCAGCATTAGAAATACAGTTAGTATATATTGGTTCCCAAGTATATGTATAGTATGTGTATAGTTATATATGTATGTTATGTTATATTTTGATCTATAGTTCCCAAAAATGTTAAAGACCTAGATGAGGAATACTTTAAGCAGCTGAATCTTTGCGGAAAATTGCAGTTGTACAGCTGAAATTAGCAACTGGAGAAAGGAGGTGGAATGAGGCAGTAGCTCTTGCTTTGCTAACTCCCAGGAGCAATGGAGAACACTAATAGCAAAAGTTAGCAGTCAAAAAAATGAGTACCAGCCAGCCTGCTGTCTTAGAAGGTATATATTTTTGGACAGAAACAACTGGTCTGACTCTCAGTCTTGTTGTTTCCTTGGGCTGTATTGGAGCTTTTAGTTCAATATCGCATGCTGTTTACTGAACCAATGAAATTAGACTGAATTAACAGATTTTATATCTGCTATGTGGAGTATAAACTAACACTTGTCTAACAGACAGTCAGTGGTCAGGTGCCAGTGAACAAGGCTGTTGCTAATAAGGTGCCTGTAGATTTTTTATAGCTAAATTTGTAAACAAAATCTAGCATTTTTTCAAATACCTGATATGTGGTCATAAAGGCTTCTATGGTTATGCTTTTAGATAATACAGATTTTATTAGATAAAATTTAAAAATTGCCTGAAAGTAGGTAAACCATGAAAGATGGTGTCCAGAGAGGCTGAGAAAGGACCTGGGCAACCTGTTCTTACTCTGACACTAGCCCGGCTTTAAGCAAGAGATTAGACTGAATATTTTTCAGATCCTTTTCAACATAAATTATTCTATGGTTCTCTAATAAGCTATCTAAATAACTAGTAAGAATTATGTGAATAGCTGGATCCAATTGTTAGATTTTAAAAAATAATGCGCTTTAATCCTGCTGCAAGCAAGCGATGAAGGACACGATGGTTACATCAGGACTGGAGATTATTTTCAATAGGGATGTTCTCATGTAGCTCATTCAGTGTAAGTTCCTTTTGGGATGTTGCCAAATGACAATGCAATCCTTGAATTTATAAATGAAGAATGCCACACACAAATAGGGAAATGATCTTCTGTATGTAGCATCCGTAAAGTAACTGACTGGAATACTTTGTCCAGATGTGATGTTTACCTTTCAAGATAGAAAATCAGTTTTTACGTGGGGTTGAAGGACTTGAAACAAAGTTTATCAAAGAAGAGGGGTAGAGAAGGAAATGAATCACTATATGTACAAAGAGGCATAATATTGGAGGGATTTAAAGTCTTTAAGTTTATAGTCTTATAACATAAGGTGATCCCATGACTGGAAGTTTAACAAACACAACCTTGAGTAAGCTGTGCTGTTCTAGCTATTAGGGTAATATAGGGATCAATTACTTGTGATTGCTTGAAATCTTAACAAAAATCAGAGGTCTTTATAAATGGATTGCTTTGATCTAGCTTCAAAACAAAATACAATGGTAGTGGTATTCAGGAGGTTAGATGAGATAATGAGTATGATGTCTTACTCTCATGACTTTTATGACTCTTTGTCTTCCCTCAAGAACTGGTGCTACATGGGCCAAAGAATTATTTCTATGTAGCACAGTGCAATGAAATGTGGAAAAACCCAGCACCACATCTAAGATTTGCATGGGATAATTCATAGAATCATGCAATGATTTTGTGTTGTAAAGAACCTTAAAAATTATTTAGTTCCATGTCCCTGCCATGGTGAGGATCATCTTCCAGCAAAACAGATTGCTTAAAGCCCCTCCCACCCTAGTCTTGAACACTTCCAGGGATGGAGCATCCATGTTTCTGGACAACTTTTCCCAGTGTCTGACTGTCCTCATAGTGAAGAAATTTTTTCTAATATCTAATCTAAACTTTCCCTCTTTCAGTTTATGCCTTGCACTTCAGCACAGCTAAAACCAAAGATTGCAGGGGTGTTGTAATGTGTTGTGAATGCTCAGAAGACTGAAGATTTTTGTCATCGTTCATATTTGCTTGTTCAGTAGAATTTTGCATCTAAAGGGTAAAGAAACCTTCCATTTAAAAAAAATTCTGTAGGTTATTTTCCATGCAGTTTCCATGGCAGAACTTGCTATTTGAGAAATTCAGTGGTTTAACAGCAGCTTGTTTATTGGGCAGACAGCTGCATTGGTTACTCATAAGAAATGTGATTTAGTGCTTTCTGAGAACTATATGCATTTCTCACAAGTACAGTTCATTTTGTCCCAGAAGAGCCATGTCATCTCAAATAACAAACATTTCAGGTGAGCTGGATGCACAGCTACCATGGATGCACAGCTGTGTATAGTTCAGTGTTTTTCCACTGTACTGCCCTGTACCACAGAACTGCACTTCCCTACAGGACTCATTTTACACTCTAATATTGTGTAATGGATTACTTTTTGTAGGTTGCAATTACTGGGTTTTTTCCCCTGAAATCAATTTGGCCTTTTTTTTCCAGTTTTGCTAAAGATTTAATTGAAGTTGACAACAGGGATAACAGGGTCAAGCTTTGCCAAAATTCACCTTGGGCTACATTGAAATTCAGGTGGAGGGTCTGCTCTGTCCAGTGAGTTTCCACCTATAATCTATAGAATCCTGTAAGTGGATGTAGCCTCTTAAAAAATAATTACCCCAAAAGCTAAGAAAAGCAAATCTGTTGCTGATAGGCCTACATTTGCTGTTGGGGAAAGTGGGTTGTGCCTTGGTGGGCACGGCTTCCCCTTTCTTTTAGTCAGGAAAGCAGTTTAAAAGCAGTTATAAATCAATCTATTATTACCTTCAATCTATCATTACCTTTGGATACACATGAAATCTGAAACATGAATCTCTTTTTTACTCTGACTTTACCTATTTTGTCTGTTTTAAGAATGAGATTATGACTTTGCCACTACTGAGGACCTTTGAATAAAGTGCAAATTATCCTTTGTGCGACCACAAACATCTGCAGTTAGTTAGTTTAATGCCAGTAAAAGCTTCCCCTGCAAGCACTGTACCTGTAGTGAAAACATGCCCATAATGAATGAATTCACATAGGGTTTTTAGTTATTTCAACAACTGAACAAAAGTATTGATTTGCTCTCCTCAGAGACCAGCACAATGAATTATCCACCTGTGCTCTTTGTCCAGTCCATTAATATACATTTTGGATAGAATTTTTGGATCAATGTGATTTCTTAACAAGAAGCTTTTGAGTGGGAAAATCCCCAACCCAACAAATAAATAGACCTGTCCAAAAAAATATGTTTACTGATTTGATTCACTGGGTTTCTCACTGTTTCTTTCAAAATCTCCCTGTATATGGAATGACAGAGAAAGAATATGTGGTTGTGAAATAGATACTTACCTTTAAAAAATGTAAAACTACGGAACATGTAATTTTAACAAGTTTTAGAATTACCAGTGATGAACTAATAGTGATAGTTACCAGAAGGTGCATAGTCAACTGTGGAGGCGTAAGGAAAAAGAAAGAGCAAGGACAAACCACACTTGCATAAAATTGCCACAGCTAATTAATTTGGGAGCATGAACAGTGCAAAAGATAACATTATGTATCATAGATATTATCTATCATATATAATATCTTGTATTTCCTGAAACTTAGTCCTGTGTTAATTTTCATGGGAGATCAGTGACATTGTGATATGCATATGAAAATGGGTGGGACCTTGATTGCAAGGAGATAGTGTAATTAACACTGATTTTAGTATACTCTGTAAGTACCTTTTTGAAGTCATAAAAATTCAAATATCATTAAGAAGCTCTTTTGGGATCTAGAGTGCATTTTCACATTTTAATTGGGAAGTGTAGAAAAGCAAGCTGCTTCTAAAGATGATGTGTGTACAGCAGTATGAGTCAGGAGAGATTTAGGTTGGATATCAGGAAAAAGACTTTCACCCAGATGGTGGTGGGGCGCTGGAACAGGCTCCCCAGGGCAGTGGTCACAGCACCAAGCCTGACAGAGTTCAAGAAGTGTTTGGACAACACTCTGGGGTACACGTGTGGCTCTTGGGGTGTCCCATGCAGGGCCACAGTTGGACTCGATGGTCCTGAAAGGTCCCTTCCTCAGCATATTCTATGATTCTATGATTCTACTTCAACATTCTGGGGACCAGAATGTCAGGGCGACTGATTATTCTTGTTGAGAATGTGACTTTTTCTTTAGAAGGAAAGAGAAACAAGGGGAAATATGGTTAAGTTGCCTTGGTCTGAGAAGCAGTTTGATGGACATCTCCACACTGCCAATCAGCATCACTTCAGAGCTGATCTGTGTGACATTGCGATCCCCTTGCTCACTGCAATGAAGTCATGCTCACTTGCCAAGTTACTCTGTTTCCTTTATCTGCATCCCAGAGGCAAAAACAGCTTCAGCACCTGTGTGGGTTTTAGATGCATACAGATGTTGGTATGACTCTGTGTAGTCCCAGTAAACTTGTTTGTCTAGAGGTGGTTTGAAGTCTTAGTTCCTGAGCTGGAGAGTCTGCAAGACTAGTCTGGCACACATCTGGGTGTACTCTATCTTTGCTGTCATTGCAGTTAATTAGTGTGAGAACATGTGCCTGAGTCAGTTCAGAATCTAATTAAATGACATATACAATATTTTCTTCCTGGAAGGCCTTCAGGAAAGTATGTACAGATTTAAGGTTCTTGTCTAATTTTTTTGAGAACTTACTTTTAATATTCAGAAGAACACTTCCTCTTGGCAGTACACCACAGCCTTGGAGAGGGATTTTTCACAAGAGCATGTTGTGATAGGACAAGGAAGAATGGCTTCAGCCAGAAAGAGGGCAAGTTTAGAGTAAATATAAGGAAGAATTTCTTTCCTGTGAAGATGGTGAGCCACTGGCACTGGTTGCCTAGAAAAGCCGTGGCTGCCCCATCCCTGGGAGTGTTCGAGGCCAGGCTGGATGGGGCTTTGAGCAACCTGATCTAGTGGGAGGTGTCCCTGCCTGTGGTTTTCATTCTGCAACTGAGGCTGAATTTTTCAGTTGCAGCGTTCTGATTTTTTCTCATGAGAAAAGCAAGAGAGATATGTAAACATATCCTCACAACATTGTCACAAGATTTGTAAATATCTGCACCTGTGAAAACAAGAAGTGTTGATTCTGATTAACCAGTCATGGTGATGGGGTAGTGATTGAATTGACCAATTATGTCCAGCTGTTTTCAAAACCTATATAGGTTTTGTTTGTTTGAATAAACTCAGATCTCTTGGTCGAAAGGACAAGTCAGAGTGTGTGTGTTTTTAGCGTAACAACAGCGACACCTGCCCATGCCAGGGGGGTGTGTGGGGTGGAACCAGATGACATAAAGGTGCCTTCCAACCCATACCATTCCATAATTCTATGATTCTATACTAACTAACAATATTATCCAACACACGCTGTTGTTCATCTGCTCATAGCCCTCAGATGACACCATTCTGGTCAATTTGCTCTTCATTCACATTCAAAGCCATCAACTTTGCTTTCAAGTTGACCTGTGGTCTCTTCCAGGCCAGAGACCAAATTCTCAATTTTTTTCACTGTAATGACTGCAGCACTGTCAAACGTTTATATCTAACTTTTGAAAGAAAAACTATTTGAAGAAATAGACAATACTGTTGGGATTAACACCAGGTCTTAGGGGTCTTCTAGCCTGGTTTCTCCATAGCCACTGATGATGAACAAGGCTCATCTTAGCAGCACTCTTGTCACATCAGCAGCTGTCATCAAACAATGAGCCTCCAGTTTTTCTCCAGGTCTGCTTTAGTGCCCTGATGGTCTACATTCTTGAGTATCTCACCTAGGCAGTGCTGTGCTGAACTTGTAAGTGCTTCATACTAAAGCTCTCTTTGATGGTCCCATCTCTGTGCACTGGCACAAGAAACCACCTTTTGTTCCACAGCTTTGCCTAGCTGAGCAAATTCCCTTCAAGGACATACAGTTAATCGTGCTTGACAAGCAGCCCTTGGAGGCAGTGGCTCTGAGCATAGTGACTGCTGGGTAGTTGCCAGCTTGCTCCTGATAATTGATGTGAGGGTGTGGACATAGCGACCAGCTCAGGTTTTTACCTTGTGATCTGCTCCCTGCAGAGGCATGGCGATATAAGAGTGTCCCCAACCAAGGCCTTCTGCTTTGCCAGAGAGTGAGGTGGTAGGGTGAGTGGGAGAAATCATCAGAGAAAAAACATGTCCTGGCTTGATTCAGCTTAGTTTTTCTGAGTCTAGCTTTGTCCTTTGATTTCACTAATTTTTGGTTTTTTTTGGTACAGTGCCCACCTGTACCCTGGCCAGCATATGCACTTCATGTACCGAATTGTCCTAGATGCATTGAGGATCTGTACTAAAGGGTTGATTGCATACTATATTATGCTAAGGTTACTGAGTCTACCTCTGCAGGCCCAGCCATGAAGGTAATAAAATTAGCTAAAAAATCAGTGAAGATACAGCACTGATTTTATGGTAGGGGAATGGATCCTCACAATCCTCAAAAGGATTAATCTCAGGAAAGGCAGAAGTACTGCTGATCTTTATTGTCACCTTTCTTTACAGGAAAAATTTCATACACTGAGAACAAGCCTTTCAAATCCTGCTCGTCCAGCACCTTTCCTGCAGTTACACCTGCATTTCATGCACCTTCACCAGTGTAAAACATTTAGTTTTCCTATCCAGAATCATCTCCACTAGATATACCCACTGAATTTTCTGGTAACTGCCAGTGAGTACTGGAGGTGCACTGTTCAAATCATGTCAGGATAAGGTCCCATATAGAATGACATGCAGCTACAAGCATCCTGGATCAGCCTAATACTATTATTAATAGTATTAATGCTAAGGCCTATCACTACAGTTTCTCCTATTGTCTTGATAGCTGCTCTTCTTATTGCTTGATGATATCTTATGTGCCAGGAGAGACAGAACGACTTGATACGTCTGAGTGATCAGAATAAGTTTGGGTCCAGCAACTTTAACTCCTGTCTCCAGATCCAGTTTGGCTGTGCCAGCTAGGGAATGTCCCTTGATTTTCCCCACTGCTCTGAGTTACTAATCAGAATGGCGCATGATACCTGTACAATGTCTGTCATTATAAAGACTGAACTAAATTAGCTTTGCTGAAGCCAAGAGAACCTTATAAGGTTGAACATTTCTGTGTCACATTCTCCAGTGCTGTGTGTGAAATCTGCGTGGGCAGTCAGGCTTTGATTTGACTGTGCATCACTACGACAGTGGCAGAGGATTTCAGATGGGGAGAACTGGGTGTTGGAACACCAAACAGCTCAGAAACTCAGCAAGGACAATAACAAGAGAAGGGCACTGATACCAGCAGACTGTGGGATAGGAATTTGCTTGACTTGTCATTTTTTCTTTTGCTCTCTCCCTGCAAAAGGTCTCAATTTTGCAGTTAGCTAATTTCTTTTCCTTCTGAAGTGACACTAGACAGACTATTTTGAACTTGAGTTCTCTGAAAAGAAGAGAAACTTTATCTCATAGATTTATCTCACCCGCCAGTGCGGGCTTTAAAATCTGTTTTCTTTTTTCCCCTCCAGAGGTACCTGTGGATTCTTAGTATCCATGCAAAAGAAAATCCAGGTCTGTTTTTCTAGGCTGTGAAGGATTTCAAAACTGCCTTTATGTAAAACTACTGAACTTGCCTGTACTCCAGGATATTTCCAAGAGAACAGGACTATTATGAATGACTATTATTATTTAAGAATTGCAGAGGATTTCAGGATCTTGATTCACATTGTTCTTCTGGTGCAGGACTAGAAATATAAGGTGTGGAGCTGAAAAGATCTTCTCCTCTCTATCCAGACCTTGCAATACCATCCCCCAATAATTACGTGTGCTTTAGACTTTCATTCTGTGTAGATGTTGGAGAAGCTTTTCCCCAAACACACTGCTTATGTTCCAGGCCAACAATGTAGAAGCAGAGTTGGTTTTAAGCTCAGTCAGCTTAGGCAACAAAATAAAAAAAGGAGAACATAGCATATCTGTATGGCTGCCTGAACTCCATGGTCATGCTGAAGGTGAGTATTCCTGCTTGCAGGGAACACTGCCATGCAGAGACAGCAGTCCTGACAAGGCTCTGACACCTTCTATCTGTGCTCTGTGGTGAAATTCTCTCTGCTGGCAGAGTAGATCCTTCAGTATTTGATTTGCTGGAAAGCTGACTGAAACTTTGTTGGGTATGGGGTTTGGGTTTCCAATCCCTATCTCGCACTTGATTGATCTGAAACCTCATTGAACTTGTCCAGACCTCACTGGGAAAATTAGTGCTATTTCTTCCATTTACATGTGAGCAACCAAGTCAGGTGAAGACCAGGCAATTTTTTAGCAGAAGACAGGGTGTTCTTGTTTCCTGATGGAGCAATTTCATGTCTCTGTGGTTATTTGACAGATGGAGCAAGTTAAGTCAAGGAGGAATGATAAAGCAAATCAAGATTCCAGGATCCAGATGGCTCAGCCTACAAAGTCCCATATAAACACTTTCAGATTTATGGTTGGACTCAATAATCTTAAAGGTCTTTTTCAACCTGAATGATTCTTGACCCTCTATGATGGTCTCTATAGAGACGAATGTGAAAGTTTGGTTCCCTCCCTCAAATTTCTTTCATGGTCATGCTATTATTCCTTTCTTCCTGCACTTCAGTGAAAATACCATGTTTGATGCACCTAGAGGACCCAACGCTGCTGTTCTTTATGCCTGTGTTGGTATTTCTGATAAATCTTTTTTTTTGTTTACATCCTTAAATCTACTACCATGTATTCAATCGAGTATTTAAGTGAATTTTGGGCTGTGAGACTGAGGACATCCCTGCTAAGGGACTTTCTTAATATGAAGTGCAGAAAATGCTTTTTAACTGTGTTTCTATGGAATGCAACCCCTGAGAAATTAAGTCTAAAACTACTTCCAATGATACATGCCAAAATTGAATCTTCATGTACAACAAATGAATTGCAGTGAGCCATGAAGGATATTTTAGGATCCAGTGCTGCCAGATACTGAGCTGTGCTTATTCTCTGGAAAGTTGAGTAGGGGAATGCCTCTGTGGAGGACTCCTGGGCCTTTGAACTTGCATTATTCAGAGCTACTTCTCCTGTTCCCACACAAAAATACAAATTGCATGGAGTGCAGCAAAAGAAAATAAAACGGCCATTATTTTACAGGCTTGCTAAACAAAACAGCATTGTGGACAAGTGAAGAGGAACAGTTAGCCTTTATGCTGAGCACAGCAAGAACTATTTGAGACATAATTTATCAATTGCATTCATTAGTTTTCAGGGTTAATGTTTTTATTCAGGGATTAGATTATCATCCACAAGGACAGAAGAACTGAAGAAATCCAAGAGACTAGGCAAAGCAAAGATGTGTTTTGCCCACCAGTGAGTTGATAAATATTTCAATACAGAAATGGTCAATACTCTAGGGCAAAGCAAAACTTCAAGGGTTGAGAGATAAAGCTTCCATCACCAGCTGTTAGGCATTTTAGAGGCATTACTTCATTTTCCACTAACCGCAAAACAAATTGTGGCTGGCACAGGAAGGCATTCTGGCTTTGTATCACTGTGAATTCAAAAAAGAGAAAAATGATTGTTTTCTTCAGACCAAAATGAATGTTGTAGAGTGTGTTAAGACAAGCTTCAATTATCAAAAACCCTGAAATTTAAATATTTCTACCAGTGCAATATCAGGAAACTTCAGACATTAAACGATATTCATTAGGGGTTTGGTTTCATCCATATCAAACAACATAAACAAAGATGGGCACATTCCAGATTTTAGATGTAGCGATTTAAAAGAGAAAGTGTTCTCACCCCCATTTTTATGAAGACAACTTTCCTAACATAGCCTAGTAATTTCAGGGAGTAGGATTATAAATCACCCAGAAAACTGGCCTTGTTGCTTATATTTGGGCAGAATATAATTATTGTAAAGCTTTAGAGAACAGATGGCCAGAGATTTCAGAACTGATAAATACCAGCTTTATGCTTTTGACTGGTTGTTAGGCCTAGAGGTCACATTCAGGCTGCTCTGAGTTTTCCTGCAATGTCTGAATGTAGCAGGACTCTTCAGCATCTCAGGGCTTCCTATAAGGATCCATCCTTGGTCACTCAGCAATCCAACGGGCTCCAGCATGTCACTAGCAAAGGAATCAGACAGCTGTACCAAGATGAATTTTCCTTACTTTGGGCCTTTGTTTCTATTGATTATCTTGACTGTTGGCATCACTGTGTCAATGAGAGATCATGCTTGATTACAACCTTCTGATTACTCTTTTTTTTTTTCCCCCCTGAAAAATATTTAAGGATCAAGAAGCACTGAATGAATCCAAAAGGGTTTTTTTAAATTTTGGATGCAGACAGACTTAAAATATGGCAGGAGAGATCAATAGCGGAGGATGTTTCATTGGAAGCAAATTCTTCAGAACTACTTCTTTTCCTTTTAGCCCTCTCCAGATACAGTGGAGCTTCAGCTTAAGCAACTGCTGCAATATTTCAGGCTGTCAGACTTTGGGATATATCAAAAATGTGAATTATACTGCTGTCTTCACCTACCTTATGGGAAACAAGGAATATCTATGTGAACTGCTATGTGTTTCATCCTGTCAGCACTCTGACAAGGTTCTGCAAATGTGGGGTTGCTTGGGGAAAAGTTGAGCAAAGACTTAAGAATCTTTGGAAGCGAAGGGATCACTCAGGGTTTATTCTGAAAGTGTGTGAGTAATTTCTGATCCCACCCAGAGAAAAAATGACAAGTATCTTATGACTTGTTAGAGCAAAAATTGCAAGGAAATGCTTGTAGGTCTTTCTCTAATTGTCTTGGGAGTGCCTGTTAGCAATATGTGTATTCACAATCTTGGGCAATGGCAGACTGACATGCACCTTTAAAGCATATTTGGTGTTTGTAGCCTTTTAGCACTGGATGACGTCCTCTAACATGCAGCTTGCGGTAGCAGCTACCTGAATTGGTGTGTTTTCTCTCGTGCTATAATGTTTTATCCACAGGCAAGAGAGATTAATCAAAATCAGAGATTGAAGTCACCGCTCCCTTTAACTGCTTACAGGATTAGAAAAGACAGCAACAAAGACATCAATTATTAAACCATAATTTACCTTATTGTGTCCAGAATAGCTAACTTCAAAGAAAATGCCATTTATTTTTCAGTTACACACAGCATAATTTATACATTGCATTTGAAGTATGTGAACTTCAGTGATAAGTTAACATAAATATTCAGCATTTGAGTCAGGAATCCCAGCAAAGGAACAAATTCTTTGTCCTTATCTTTCACTGCCTGTAATAATTTCTCCTTGCTAGGTGAGTGACTGTTGCTATTCTTGGTGATTGGCAGAGCAGTCTGTGAGGCTGCCTGTCAGCAAAATGACACGAATTATATCATCACCTCTCCCTTTCTTACAGATTGCTTCATCATTTGTATCTTAGTTTTGAATGTTGTTATTAGGCCTAATGTTCTTCTGTTCTCCAGATCTTGAAGAAAAGGGTATTTTTTACTTTGACCCACTATATAATGTCTTCTCCCTTCATATATGGAGATTATAAAAAAATCTTTGAAATATATTTATATAAGTAATAAAAGTTATTTCTTGAAAAAGTTATTACTTTTCTTCTTTTTAACATGTGATTGTGTGTTGCTGCAATTTTTCTTCCTTCCAGTCATTCACCCCTTCACAACCTCAAACTGTCTGAATCTGATCCCAATTCATTGCATCTGATTTACTGAATAGGTGCTCATAGTCCCACCAAATTATTACACTCCTAATCTTTTTGTGGGAGAAAAAGGGAGGACCTCATAGGTGAAGTCAAGAAGTACGTATCTGTTCATATAATTGAACAGTTTTATCAGCGAGGTATCAGCATCCCAGGTCTTTTCATAGGATGACCACGATACTGATGCTAATGGGTTTTTTCTCACTTCAGGGCTCATTTTCATGTGTTGGCTACATGTCGGAGTTCAGGGCACTCCTCTGACTGCCCTGGAGGGTTTGAGATCCTGGCAGGGGGTCAGAGACACCCATGCACAGACCCCTGAGAGACAGCAGGGGGTCAGAGACCCCCCTGCACAGAGCCCCAGAGAGACATTGTCCTGGATCTCAGTCCATGGAAAAGCTTTCAGCTTGTGAAATGAATTACAAGTCATGAGAATGTAAGAAAAATAGTAGTAGTAGTAGTAGTTAAGTAATTACAGGGTGTAAATGTAGAATATTAGGATTTTTAGAAAGGGGTCAAAAGAAAAACATGGAGGATTTGGGTGTGGTTCTTGTTCTTTTTGTTCTTCTTCTTGGTATCCATTTTTCTGCTGTAGTGGCTCACAGGGACTGGTGTAGAATAGAGGTGACATGTCTAACATTAGAAGTAGGCATTGGTGATTAATGGTAAATAAAAGATACGTAGAATGTAGTATAAAAGTTCTGCCCGCCTGCCGTGGGCGGGAGTCATTTCATGCCCTCGTTGAAGCAAGACCTTGGCAGGGCACAGAAAGAATTTGTAGATAAGAAATAATAAACAACCAAAAAGGAAAACCTGAAATGGCAGCTTTTGACTCTTCTTCTACTGCACCATGGGACACAGGGAAAAAAGACTCCTATCTGTCATATCTTGGGAAACAAAACCTGAGAGCTACACCTTGCTTTTTCTTCAATAATCTGCAATGTGGCATCACATCTGGGTTTGCAATATATGTTGTGGTCTACATATGCTGGATATACCTGAGTTTTGTGAAGCTTAATGCAGGTTTTGTACATCTCCTAAGGTTACATTCATTCAATAATCAGTACCTGGCTGCTGGAGAGTTTTTATAGCCCTGGGGCAACCAACATCATCCTCTGCCCAAACTTTCAATGTCCCTGCTGTCACCTCATGCTTGTACTCCTACACTCTACATTATTTTAATATAAAAAGTAGTTCATCTCCCACGGTAACTATTTGCTGCTATCATCTATTAGTTACAGAAATATATGAAAAATATATGAGATTTTATATCACATTTAATTTATTAAAACAAATATTGGATTTCATTTTGACTGCTTGCTAACTTTTCCTTAGCTTTCAATATGACTTACTTTTAGGATCAAAGTTACTGCTTTTCCTTTTTTAGTCAGTTCTGGAAGTTTGATAGCTTTACCTTTTCTGTATTTGTTGCGCTTAGGTCCTTCTAAGTCCTGACTGGCAATTCAGTTCTTGTTATGAAGGAGCAAAACACCATCTCCTCGTTGGTCCTATTTCCATTATTTCCTCATAACTAGTAGCTGTATTAATTACTCTGGTGGTTTTAATGTTTTGTATTCCAAATGAATGCTTCATTGAACTATTCCATTACCAAAGTATTTGATTTTTAAAAGTAAGGGAAGTAGTAATATAAAACCTCTGTATGCTGCCTCTATTTCACATTCAGATTCTGCCTGATCATGTCCTGTCAGAATTTATTATAATAGTAAAAGTGATTGGTTTTTTAAAAGCTATTTTTAAAATATAATCAAAGCAAAATAACAAACATCTGACTAGAAATGTTCTGATAACAGACAATTTTCTGAAAAAAGGATGAATGCTATGTATACTTTGCAAGGCCCTGAATAAATTTCTAGTAAGATTGTCTTCTTTTGAATACATCAAAATTTTGTGTTCTATCAGACATTTACCACTTATAAAACGAATAAAGAACATCAGTTCATCACTGAGAGGTTGAAGCAGTATGTATTTAAAAAGAAAATATTAATAGCTGTATTCTGAAATATATAAAAATCCAATTTTACCTATTGATACATTTACTGACACATTGCCAGTGAAATTTTATCTTATTGATCTAAATGTGATAAGAACCAGTAAAGCATTTTGAGGGTTCTGAAGATACCTCTCAGCTCAGATGTTTGCAGATGGCAGCAAGATCTTGAAGCCCTGACTCATCATTTGAGGATGGTTACATTCCAGTACATATGACCATTTTCCTAGGCATTTATTTAATGACAAGGGTCCTCAAAGAAAAAAATCTCCAGTGGTTTTTTTTTTTTTTTTTCAGATACTTTCTTTCTGAGAATGGCGTAAAGCTCACAGGTCTGGTAGTTGTTTGTGCAAAGTGTTAAGTTTTCCTTTTACACAAGATATATATTATTTTACTGATTTTTTTTACATGTTAATCTTGCTACCCTTTAAAAATTGTGTCCAAGCATTACTAAGAGTAATTCCAGTGAAAAGGAAAATCAAGTTAGTACACAATTTTACAGATCAGCATAAAAAAAATTCTTGCAGACTATTCCTTGAAGTTCAAGAAGCATGGTTAAATAGAAACAGGTGCTGGAGAATAGATGTATCTGCAGATGATTTAAGTAGTTACTGGCATGAATCTTCTCTGAAATTAGGAAATCCAAGAGGTACATGTCAGGAAAAATGTCTTTAGAGAAGGAGAGAGGAGACAAGGGAAATTATATGCACGGTTGGCATGACCGCTGGGTAAGAAAATAAAATTACTTCTCCAGACAGGAAGAGATTTACAAGGACCATAGCTGTCTGTCAGATGAGAACCTAATAGCGTAAATGAAAGTTCAAACAGTGAAAAGTACAGTGTTGAATTATTTAATAAAAACTGTGGTAACAGAGCAAGCGGAGACACTGCATGAAACAACAAAGGTAACATAACTGGGGCCTTTTGAGTATCTCTTTCCAGTAGGAAACATACATGTGTACATACAGACAGTTGCATGGAATAGCTGAATATACCACACCGTCTGTTTTATTAAATTAATTGCTGTTACTATATTTAGTACAGCAATTAATTGAAAAAGAAATTTGAAAATGCTGGTCCTGAGATGTGGAAGTAGCAAAACGCCTTCAGAAAATGATGGTATTTTTTTGATGTGGGCACGTTTCTCCTCTGCTCAGCCATGGTGAGGACACAGATTGGAGTGTTGTGTCCAGTTCTGGGCTTCCCAGTAGGAAAGAGATATGGATATACTGGAGAGAGTCCAGTGAAGGGTCACTGTGACTAAGGAACTGGAGCATCTCTCCTAGAAGGGAAAGGCTGAGACTGTTCAGCCTGAAGAAAAGGCATTTCAAGGGAAACTGTTCACAATGGAAGGATGTAAATAGGTGAAACCAGAGGATTTTTCATTGATTTCTGGTGACAAGATCAGAGGCAAACTGAAACACAGTAGGTTCCCTCTGAACATCAGGAACACGTCCTTTACTGTGAGGATTACTGAGCACTGGCACAGGCTGCCCAGAGGGGTTGTGTGGTCTCCATCCTTGGAGATATTCAAAAGCCATCTGGAGATGGTCCTGGGCATCCAGCTCTAGGTGGCCCTGATTGAGCAGGGTGCTGGATCAGGTGCCCCCACATATTCCTTCCAACTTCAACCAGCCTGTGGTTCTACCAGTTAAGCACAGGTATAGGTGCACATCTGTTTTGCATATATTCCCCTGTGGAATGTTATGAGAGCTGCTGGTGCGAATTTGACTGGTTTTCCACTGCTGAGGACACAAAGGGCACTCTAGGGAAGACATCACAAGTGGTAGTCACTAATTATGAAGAGGATGAAGTGTTATTTAATGCATACACTAGGAGTGTCTTGAAGGACATTTACATATGATTACATTAGACAGCAAGTAAGAGGAGAGATGTGTGATATTTTTAACTTTCTAAACAAGGCAAATCAAAAAATTATATTAGACAATAATAAAATCATTGCGTTAGAGGACATCTGTTTGAAAAAGAAAAATTCTTCATACAGCCAACTCTCTCACTGATTTGTCATCTAACCTTTAAATAACTAGAAAATTATATTTTCAGCAATAGGCTTCTGAAGTCCATAAGGCCCTCGGAAACCATGGTAATTTTACTGAACTGTGAACGAGTCACATCTACCTGTCAGTCTTATTAACATGCATTTGCATGTCTAATTTGTCTTTCATTGTGCTGAGATTTCACTCTGCTGGAGTGGCAAAGGGTCAAAACCAACTGTATTTTGGAAGAAGAATTTCAAAGTTGGTCTGGCAACTCAATTAAATTCTCTCAGCTCCTGAGAAATAGGCTCAGCCTGATCCCAAAAGCTCCATTTCAATCTTTTGATTAGCAGAGCTTGAGAACACCTTTTGCCTGGCAAATTAAGCCACCATGGAGCAAACTTTGCATTCTGACTCATAAAGGCTCTTTGCAAGTATCACTAGCAAGCTTTGGAATAAATCCTTCCTTCAGTTTTTGGTAACATTTTTTTTAATCCCAATAAGGATTTAGCATAGCAAGACATTTTGTACACAGAATCAGATGGGGATGGTGTCTTATGGGACACAACTATTTTGCTTTATCTGGTCAGCACTGGAAAGGTTAGTTTTCAACATCTGTTTTTTTTCCATTTGTGGTACAGAACAACTTCAAATCTGTTGACCTGATTAGGGCTGGGAGACCTGAATACTGCATGGCAGACTTGTGCCATGGACAACACTATTTATGGCACATAGTGTTTAGAAACCTAACAGCATCAAACACAATAAAATAATGTAATGAACACAACTAAAGGTGAATGCTGTATGACTGAAAGATTGGCAGACATAATTAAATACAGGCAGATTCCTGCCCGCTTCATTATTTTCTATGCAACTTTTAAATCATACAGAAAAATACATTCCTCCTTAAAAACACTCCTCTTCATTGCAAATCCAAGGACAACTGCAAGTTCTGGGTAACAGAGAATGAAACAGTTCTATAGATAAACAGCATAATTAATATTTATTTAATGGAGGAAGAGTAAGGTAATAAATGAAAAAAAGCTACTCTTGAAAATAAAGCACTAGTTTTGTGCTGGGAGTTATGAATTTAATTATTTTCCTGTCAGGATTTTATTTTTGTAGTAGTCATTTTTACTCATCAGTGGGTGGCTCTTGAGATGAATAGCTGAAACAATTTAACTGAGAACCTTAGAGCTGTGGAAATTTCAATTGCACACTGTAGAAGAATTTGATTGTGAGCAAGAGTTCACTAAAAGTGCTGTTTTGACACAAAATGCCTTTGGATTCAGGATAGCCAAGTTTTCTTATGTAGTGAGTGACTTGTTCTAAAGCAAAAACTAGAGAAAAATCACATGGAGATGGTAGTCCAGTACAGGTTAGCTGCTTTTGACACTGTAATTCTTTATGCAAATTGTCTTTGCTGATCTGTGTGGTCAGGAAGATGGGGTTGTGGTCTACCATGAGGAGAGATGTGAGCCATCGTGTTACGCATTTGTGTTGGGTGACTGCAATAGGAAAATGGCAGTCCTGGTTGGTAGCCAAGAGAGAAGGAAAAATGAAACACACAGGTAAAAAGGAATGACATCTACTCCCACTTAGAGCACCTTTATCTTCCTGTTTGAGAGGCTGGAATGACCTTTTAAAAGTAGATGAGTCAGGTGGACAGGTGCTAACAATAAGCCCCTAGACCACCCCAGTCATATTGGACATACTTGTGTGCTGCCAAACTAAATTAAAGGGAGCAGGAAAGCAGCCCTGTCTTTTAGTCCTCCAGGAGAGACAGAGGAGTTTCCCACAACTTCTCAGAGATTTTTCTGGTCTTCATTTCCCATATTGCTTATTCAGCCTTTCTTTTTATGGGTTCCTGCTTCACAGTCACAATATTTTTAAAATATAGCTGACAATTTAAAAATCTTCATGACAGAAAAAAAATCCACACTAAATAATTTTGTTTACTTTTTATTTTTTCTTCAAATTCAACAGTCATAATATATTTCTTGTCTCTTCGTTTTTTCAGAGTATCCCTTATGATTTTTGCTTTATATTTTCTCAAGCCTATTTATTGTTCACTGCTTTCAAGATCTAATTGTGTTTGTATTGGCATTGAGCCGCTAAGCATGATAGAATTTATTATATGATCTGTTCATGCTGTTTCCTTAAACTTTTCTCTCTTTCCTTTACATCCTCAGTTAATGGGAAACCAAAGGCTTCTGTTTCTCTACTAGAAGTGCAACCTGGTGATGCTCAGACATAGCAGAAGTCTATGTAGTAGTCAGACATAGCACTACCATGCTATTTGCTTTCCCAGATACTATGTTGACCTTTCTTGGCTCACAGAAACTGGTGAGAAAGACCCAGGGAGGATA
>WAAE01025134.1:0-20576 GCA_013400495.1 Nicator chloris
CTATAAAAATGGTGTGTTTTGTTCAATAAGCTAGAGAACAGCCTTCTGAAAAACTTGGAGTCTGTGTCGTTCGTTACCGCTGCCCCTCATACAACAGCGACAGTCACTGAGCACTGTATTTACCTGAAGGTGCTCTATGAGCATGGTGATAACTATCCTGCAGGACACACAGCCCATGTGACTGTCTAAGTGAACTGAAGTAATAGCTCAGATAAATTTTAACTTCAGAAAGGTACCTGTCAACATTAAGAATATCCTAAAATGCAGATCTTACAAATAACCTCAGTTTCCTACGATGTGCCCCTCATTTAAAAAGCCAGATTCTGAGATTCTTACAACTGGAATCAAAAAGATGACTTTTATAAAGAGAAATCAGTATTAATCAATTTTCTAAAACATTGTGTTGAAAAAACACCTTAGTGTTTAGCCTTTGGTGAGTTTCATACCTGTGTATTTTGTAGACTACAAAGAAAAGCACAGAGGGAAGTACTACCTGAATAAGTTATCATAGTACCAAAGCTGATGTTTCAAATGCCTGGGAGTTAAGGGTGCATTCCTTGGCTCCTCTGAGACTTCTTCCACTTCACTACAGAAAAAAAGACCTGGAAACTTGCTGTCACAGAGAACAAGAAAGTAATGGTGGTTCAGGACTTGGTGCTCCCTGCTATATTTATAGAAGTGGCCTTTGACTGTGTAAAATTGTTGGCCCAGAGCACCTTGTCCTAGGGATCTGGAGCTGCCTTGCTGGTCTCTGGAAGTCAGCATCAGTACAGGCTCAATAATGGAGCAGAACACTGTTAATCTGTTTTTACACTCCAGAAATATATTGGCATAATTTAGCAGACCCAGAATCAGGGGAGTATATAATCCATTTTGGCCAGTGGAATATTTTTCAAACTATCTTGTTAAATACTCATGATACCCAGTGTGACAGATGGTTTTTGTTTAAAAGTCCACCCCAGGATTTCCACTGGTGTCAGCGGTGAACTATGTCTAAGTGTAAAATCAGGTCTCACACCATGAACCGAAAATTCAGGCCAGATTCCTTCTTTAGCTGTATGCACATGTATCCTCATAGCTATAGTGGGAAAAGTCCAAGTACAGCCGTAAGATGGATCTGAAACTAATTCTTTAACATTGCCTGAGCACTGAGCATTCAAAATACAAACGCTGTCATCATGCTGGTATGTGTTCTAGTATTTAATGACAGCAAACATTACTGACTGTCAAACCATTTCTTTGTTCAGTAGCAGGAAGAAATTAATAATTTAGGTTTGCAATGCCTTTTTGTAGAAATTTTTGTTTCATGTTCTCCCATATATTGTTGCTTTTGCACAGGAGAACACACACATTGACTGACATTTTAAAATGTGAATACTGTGTGTTTATGTAGGTTACAGTATTCACACACTTCAGTCAGACATTTATTTGCATTTCTGCATGAATGTTTTAGAAAACATGATTATCTCTGTGGCAATCAAGCTACTTCCCCAGAAAAAACCTCCTATTTAGTTCTGGATTCCTCTGTGGCAAGCTGAGCTTATTGACAGAGAATCCCAAATACTCACTAATCCTCTGGAAGGAGAAGATGGTCCTGTGGGTCCTGGTAGTCCAGGCGGTCCTGGCAGTCCAGGGGGTCCTGGCAATCCCTCACCAGGATCACCCTGAAATGGGAATTAAGATAAATCATCAAGGATTTAACCATATAAAGACTATAAGCACTAGCTACAATCTGTGTGGATTTCCAGTCACAAGAGTGATTGCTTAGATATTATGAGCAGGGCTGGACTTGGTTCATTTCTAAGACAAGCTCCCAAGGAACATCTTCGTGTTGGCAATGGAAGAAAAAACTCTTCTAACTTCTGCAATGAATTTGCAAATGTACAAGCAGCATTAACAGCATCAGGCAGTGCATATGTCTTGCCAGAATATGTTTTAACTGTGGATCTTGCATTTTTAGGGTATATTATTTATGAACCCTCGCCCTCCCCCAAAAAAGCCCAAACCAAACCAAACCAAACCAAACCAAACCAAACCAAACCAAACCAAACCAAACCAAACCAAACCAAACCAAACCAAATGTAGTCAGTGTGGTCACATCACAGTATTCAATCTGTAAATTTCTTGATTTTATTGCTACCCTCTGTAAAGCTTTTTTCAATACCACCATGACATGATTTTTCTTCTGTGTGTTGACCTTTATCTACTGCCAACACAATGAAAGACCATGTTCAAATATGTGCTATTTTCTCTTATAATTACTACCATTTCTTATAATTTGTCTTTCTTACATCACCTCTGACATTTTGCTGAGGTTAGTTTGAACTGCTTCAGCTTAAGATACTTGTGACTTTTAATAATTTTTCTGCTCAAGTCCAGTATTTTTCACTCGAGTCAAGAGTTGAGGTTTTGCCTCCACTGATCTGTGCTTTACCCTCTAACCTGCCAATTTGCTATCTGGGCTTATGAGCATTTTAATTGTGTTCTATAAATTCACATATTTGGTTACATAGCAGGAAACTCTGACTTTTAACTGCCTCTTGGTCACTTGCTCTTTATGCTTGAGAGTTCATTAGGTAAATGTATTCATTCAGCTCTTTGTTCCCTGTGGCTTTGTCAAATGGTTCCTATAGTGATACTTCAGTCATATCCACAGAGAATGTGTTTAATTAATTTGGGGCTATTTTCACTGTCTGCCAGCGTGTTCATTTACAGATGCTCTTCATTCATTTTAACACATCCCCGCTTTTTTCCAATGACTATTACATTAGTTCCTGGCAGTGTTTGGTGCTTGTTTTCACGCAATTTCTTCCACTTTGTGTGCACTGCAAGGAAGACAAAACCCCCAGATCTCACATTTGGGTCACAGTCATTTTTAGGAAGCCTAATTGTATCCATTCCCAAGGAGCATCTCATGGCTCTATCTCTGCACAGAACATGGACCATGGTGGAAAAATGACAGCCAGCTCCCCACTCTCCACTGATATGTAGTGCCCCATTCACTCCTGACTTTCTGTTTTCAACTGGAAGAATCAGAAAGAGGAAGGTGGATGCTACTACTGTTCCTGAAATTTAGATATTGTTTTACTTGAAAAGGGCTGACTGTTAAATCTCTTAGCCAGTAAATTGCCCAGAGCAGCTCTTTTCTTTATTAAGTGTTTAATAGATCTTCCTTAGGTCTTCTGTGAAAGCCCAACTTTTTCTACTGATGAAGGTTATTCATAGCCTTGAAAAATACTTATGATTTTGGTATAGTGCCATCCAGCCATTCATGGATGAACAGTAGGATGCTTAAATTCTTCCTGTGATTCTGTATTTTTATGTCTCTCTCAGAGAGTACCAAATTCATACATGTCGAAGAATAAATAGTATCTGATTGATTGTTGGGTATTAAGAGGGCACATACCTTTTCACCTTTTGGGCCTGCTTTTCCTTTCAGTCCTGGCAAGCCCTGAAGTCCATTTTTAACCTAAAAGGAAATAACTGTTTTAATTAGACATTCTCGTTCATGTAGGTTGAACAGGCTGTACACTTAGCAGCAGAGGCTGGATGTAAGGATGCTAGATTATAACTCTTGGTTTGTGCAGTGGGAGGAAGTATGGGACTTGGCAAAGAATGCCCCTGGCAGTGCCCAAAGTGTGCCTCTCACCATATCTACTCTTTGTACAACAAAGTGGCAGAGAAGCATGTTTGGGGATACAGATGGAAACACCAGCAGGCTGCATTTGGATTTGGCAGACTGCCAACAGGACCTCCACAGCATTAATGGCAAGGATTTTTAAAACTGCAATATTTGTAACACTGCAATATTGCAGTATTTGTAACTGCAATATTGCCAGCTGCTGCACTGAGTGCACAAAATCATACCACTAACTTAAGCCTGCTCCCACCATCTATGAAAATATTTTTTTGTCTTAACCAATTTGAACCTATTCAGTTTCTACTAGGATCCTTCCTGAGGACATACCTCTGACAGGCAATGTGGGATACTAGATAGAATTTCATCCCATTTTCCATTCTAAACTTCACCAGTCAAATGAATCCTAAATTAGCCTTCTTTATATCTTCATATTACCTACATACAATATTCATATGCTCTTCCTGTAGAGGCTTGTTCATGGGCTAGAAAGAACTCCCACCAGCTTTAAAATCAGTGCTACTATAAAATGGAGCAGATATGAATTTAGTTAGGACACTCAAGAAAATATTCAGAAGGCAATAAATAGTGTTTTCCCACTGTCATTTTGGGAACTGGACAGCTGTGGTTATGGACTCTACTGGACAAGTTTTAGAACTGCCCTAATTTTAAAGATGGGTTATATAAAGTCATCAGAGAGAAAAATATGTCTCTAAGACTAAAGGGTGAGGTTTTTTTCCTATGGCGATTTTTCCTGTAGAGTTACTGGTAGCAGGTTCATAGAAAAGTAGCAAACACATGACCAATATAAATATAGAACATGTTAATTTCATTGCTGAGTGAAGCCCCATCAAAACAATAGTAAAGTTGCATGGGTATACATAAGATTGGAACCCAGATGCACATGGACAAAAGAGTAACTACAAAAAGTACAAGACAATGTCACAAGATGCCTATGATAGAAAATAAATTGTTTTCATAAGGACAAGACAATTGGTTTTGAAGCATTTGAATTACATTTGAAGAATTTTCTCCAAGACATATTGATTACATAGAATTTTTTCTTTGAAAATATGGTGCGTGAAGGTAGTCAGGCTTCTGCTAATACATGAAATATAAACTTCTTGTCCAAAAACACCTTAATGACACATAACCTGAGTTATGGCTAAATATTTGCAAACCCAGCTACATTTCTTTGAAGATACCAGTGTCTGAAGGCAGCATTCAGAAAGGAGCTCAGTAATGCACCCCATGGATGACCACTGAATTATCTTTTTAATATCTTAAAGCATACCTGTTTCATTTGAGGTTCAGTTGCAGGGGGTAGGAAGGGTCAGGAAGCTCCCAGCAGGGGCACATGTTAGTATGGAAGAAGAGGAGAGGGCATGTGAAGGGTCACAGCCCCTGGGTGGTAGGGTCCTGGAGAGGGGAAAGATGCACAAAGTGGCAGTGACAAACAAATGAGGAAGGAAATAAAGAAGCCAGGCAGTAGAACATCAGTAGAGGACGGATACAGAACAGCAGTTGAGACCTGCATGGAATATAACAGCTACGGGTTTGTTACTGCGTGCTTTGCTGGGCAATACCTCACAGGGAGGATGCATGTGCAGGCTGTCAGCAGCTTGTGGTGGACTGACCCAGGGGTGGGAGTTATCTGGAGAAGCTGGGAAGGAACACCCCAGGAAGAGGACAGCAAATGTGACAGAGAAGGGTAGGGGAACTCAGAGAGAGGAAAGCAGGAATGATGAAGCAGAAAATGCAGTTGAATTTCTGCACAAGAGTAAACAGGTAAGAGGTACATTTCAGTTAACTCAAAAGCACTCTCAATTAACCACAAAGCTAATTGCAACTGAGGTTAGAAGCAGGCAACATGGAAGCATGTGTCTATGGATGGTCAGTGAAGCACCCCTCTAGAAGGGGTCTGACTATGTCTCCTTTTTGAAATTCCCCTCTATGAAAAAACCAGCCTCACCAGAGCTGAATTCCTGGTACAGCTGCTTATGCCATGCCATGCCTCTCACTTTCTTTGAAACTGGCAAATCATAAATTTCTCTTAGAAACCTGGATTTTGCTCTCTTGATAACCTGACAATGTCAACTACAGCACCAGAACTGTTTTCTAAAGAGACGAGATAAAGAGAACGCTTTGCTGCTTAAGCCTCAATGTTGCACAGCCTCATTAAAAAATGTGTTTTTCTTAATTCCGTTAAGCAAAATACACATAAAAGAGTTTTTACAGGTAATCCATTTTTACCAGGAATGCCCTAAAATAGAACATTTTTGTTAGAAAGATAAATAAAACACTGTAACATAGAAGTAACATATGAGAAAAGCGATTGATTAAATTGTGATGTGCCATGGAGTGACAAAATGACAAACCAGAACTATATCAAACACTATGGCACAGTGGGATGTTTTACACTTCTCTTTAATCTCATGCATCTTGTGCTGATGGTTCACAAGGATTTGAAGTGAAACATCCTGGATATAGAGAAGTCACTGAAGGAGGCCTGTGAGTTCTGCACCTTTGTAGACATTCAAACCTGACAGCTGGGAGGGTGCTGCAGTGCTGCCCAAGGAGTTGGTGGAATTGGTGCTCTGAGAACATTTGCATGTCGGCACAGCAGCTGTTTGCCTTTGCTTTCTGATGGTTGCCACTTACCAGGCCCCTTCCCCTGACACGTGCAGCGCAGGCAGGGTCCTCCTGAGCTGCTTGGCTAAAACCCATCTCGTAGAGGTGTAACTGCTGACAGTGTGCAAGGCTGTGCGATTCCAGGTCTCCATGCATGTGTGATGGACTACCTTTTCTAAAGTACATGTTTTCTTTCAACAGAGAGAAAATACTCACAGGCTGCCCAAGTTTCCCTGGAGATTCAGGAGGTAGTTGATCTTTATTTTCCATATCTTCTATTCCTGACCCTCCTAGAGACTCTGTGGACCCATCCTCTACTTCCTGACCCTTCTGGCCCTGAGTAATTAAAATGTGAAATATGAAAAATGTTGTATTATTTTTCCCATTTGTCTCTCTTCCCCCCTCCCCTCCCTTTCTCCTACAACCCATGTTTTGTTCAATGCAGTCAGAACCTGATAGGCACCATACAAGCAGTATATTCCATTCAGCAAAAGCAATCCATACTAAAGATCATTTATGCTCCTACAGATAAGTTGCTCTCTGAGCTGGTTACCTAGATGCAAATGACAATGATCTTATTTCATATCCACATAAATCTGCACAGTCTAAGGCAATAGTGTAGGTTTGAAAAAAATATAATTTTCACATAGTCTGTCAGGGAAAAAATTATAAGAGTTAAGACAGACACGTTTAGGAGTGTTTTAGGCAGGTTCCCCAAGATCCACCACTCTAACAAAAGAGAGTTACATATTGGTTAAAAGGTGCCAGAAGATGAAACAATGATAACAAAAAGGAAAAACAGACAACAGCAAGACTATAACATTGCTAAACATTAGTATTTGGTCAAGAGAAAGTAATAATAACAAAAGGAATAATTTAAATATTCCAGGAGCAAAACAAGACCTTCCAGGAATGAAGCTTGGACATTAATACATATTTAAATTAAAAACCAGTATACAGAACAAAACATGTAAGTCAGTATTGTATTTTGAAAAAAGCACTAGAATTTACTCACATTTTAATGCACCAATGAAATATTTTGAGTTCCATTATCAGCTAATGAAACTAGGAGGGATGAAATATAATAACTCTCAAAGCATTTTAAAGTTAACAGGATGACAGCTTTCAGCAGAGGAACTGTAAGCTGATTTTTTTAAAGACCTTTCTGGGTTTTGCCAAAAGGAAAGGTCCCAAAGACCAGCAATTTTTTTTTTTTTTAATTTTGGACTCATTACAGATTTTTTTCCATCTGGAAAAGTGTTAGAAGAGAATTTATTTAGTTAAACTGTGGGTAGAGACCATAGCCTGAATGAGATAACAGGATTCTTGATCCAGTGTTAGAGTATTGAAGGAGGTAGCAGATGGTATGGCAGGACCCCTCTCAGAAGATCTCGGGAATCTGGGCAGGTTCCTGCTGACTGGAAGATAATCACTGTTATTCCAGTCTACAAAAAGGGTGTAAGGGAAGATGCAGAACTACAGATCTCTTAGCCTAACCTCAGTTCCTGGAAAATTAAGAAGATCAAACCCAGTGCCATTGAAAAGCATTTAAAGAAGACTGCACTCATCAGGAACACTCAGCCTGGGTTCACAAAGCAAAAGTCCTGTTTAACTATTTTGGTATCTCACTGTGGTGAAGTCACCCACGTGAAGGATGAAGAGACAAAGGTGGATGTAATTTTCTTGGGTTTTTGTAAGGTATTTGATGCTGCCCATCACAGCATCCTTTGGGACAAATTTTTCAGCTGTGGGATGAGTGGGTTTGTGGTGCGCTGGGTGAAGATCTGGCTGAAGGGCAGAGCTCAGGGGTTGCAGTGAACAGGGCCACACCTGGCTGGTGACTGGCCACCAGCAGTGTTCCTCAGGGCTCTAGTCTAGGCCCAGTTCTGTTCAGTATATTTCTTGGTGATCTGGATGCAGGTTTGAATGCACCATGAGCAATTTTGCTGATGATTCCAAACTGGGAGGTGCTGCTGGCTCTCCTAAAGGACAGGAGGCCTTGCAAAGGGATCTGGATAGATTGGAGCATTGGGCAGTGATTATTAGCATGAAATTAAACACGAACAAATGCTGGATTCTGCACCTAGCCAGGAGTAACACTGGGTGCAAGCAAAACTTGAGAGAGAAGTGGCAGTAACAATTCTTTAAAATTATAATTTTCTAAATGATTGGTCATTATTATGGTATATCATCTTGAGTATCTGTGTAGTGAAAAATATATAGAAATTGAAATAAAGTAAAGAAAATTTGTAAAGATAAGTAAGTAGGAAAACCACTTGTCAAAACAGATTTTAGCTTAATGTGTCACACTTCCTAAATCAAGACTGAATTTTTATTTAAGAAAAATGGCACAAAAAGAAAAAAAAGGTAACAGTTTATCTGATATTTAGTTTATCTATTTATTTGCATAAATTAATATTAGAATTGCTGCTTTAAAAATATGTGAATGCAGGCATGAAAATGTTAGAGGAATTACGGTTGGAAGTTCAACAAATACTAAAACTTTTTGTATGTCAGCTCCAATGGATGATCCTTAACTTAATGTTTCCCCACTTGCTATATTTTACCACAGTAAACACAGGAACACAAGAAGATCCTGCAAGGACCAACCTTCAACACTTGAACTAAACACACACAATGTGGAAATTTTATTCTAAATTTCTGTCATTCATGACACAGTGTGTTTTCTGGTAAAAAGAAGCTGTAATAACTGACTGTAGTTTCAAGCAACAAGAAGAATGAACTTTTGGTGTAGGAATCTCAAGGCAAGAGGAAGGAAAGGTCATTATTTATTTTTTGCATAGAAAAATCCGTGGTGGCTGTTGCAGTAGGAATGTTGATCAATAAAAAATGCACTGGCAGATGATTATTTTGAAATATACCAACAAGTAGGGCAAGTATTCCAGTAGCTCACAGGATTCCAATTGGGTGACCTATGTAGTTCTAATTTGTAGAATCACACAGAATTCAGGTTACACACTACCTTACAAATGTTTCAAAGCCCAGATTTTCCTGTTCTTGGGACTAAAATATTAGGCATGTGATAAACCCATTATACAGACCTCCTCTCTGCTTGCTCCTGGCAAAACACCAGCACCAGAGCCATCTTCTTCTCTTAACATTTTCTGTGTGACAGTGGTAGACTCAGTGTTGCCTTGTCCAGTTTCCATGACAGCTGCACATAAATAAAATAATCACTTATTAATGAGAGAGCAAAACAAAACCTGCCCAGAGGTATTTATCAGAGACAGATGCTGCAAGTTGTATGAAAAATGAAATTATTCAGATGATGACTAAAATACAGCCCAAAGATTAATATTAGTCATTCTACAACTCTGAAAATGTTAAAAGAAAAGAAAAGAAGAGAAAGGTGAGAGTAAAATTACAAAACATGTCTATTTTAAGGTCAAGGACTGTATTGCATTATCACGTTTTCCTCGAGCTCTAGTCTAATGGTTGCCTCTTTGTCATCCATGTAACATGAAAAAATAAGAGTTAATTACAACAGGTACTATCTGAAGTATGAGTGGAGTTAAAATAGCAACACTGTCTTTGGCCTTATTAATATATCTAGCTTTACTTTTTGTTTTCTAGGAGTGCCCTGAAGTTGTCCTAGCAGTGGAGAACTGGATTCCTCACTGCATTATGCCTTGCTGTCTTTGCTGCCTACACTTGCACCCAAAACACCCCACCGGTGCACTAGGCACGTTCACATCCTTTGGAGGCAATAGAAGTAGTAAATAGTTGTTTATTCTGTGGCAGGATTCAGTTTTACATGAAAGGCTGTGCTTTACTGCATCAGATCATCAAACAAATACCAGTCTTAAATCCCTTTTAAAGGTGCCATGTGGCTTTAGAGCCAGCAGGACTATTTGCAGAGGTGTATGACTCAAGGGGTGCCACGCTTTTCACTGACCTGAGCAGAACAAAGAGGATTTTTCTCCTTTCATTCCCTTTGCCTAACACTTGCACTTTTACTGGAGTGTTGTAGATTGTCACAGCAGCAGCTTCTCAGGTCAGTTTCTCAGTTTTATCCAGGTACTTTTAAAAAAATTTTGAAATATGAACTACAATTCTGCAACTGAAAATTCTACACTACAGAAGGGTAAATCTATTCATGTTTAACAACAGTGAGTCTGAGGTAAGCCCCTGTACGGAGGGAGAAGTGAGAGATGTGTTGAATAGTGGCTATAGTTGCTACCACTTACCTTTGCTGCTATTAATAAATTGCAGTTTAACAGACTGCACTTTCAAAGACCAAATGGTTGATGTGCCAACTCTTTTCTAGCACACAGGATGTCCAAAACCATAGGATTTTCCTTTCCTGGCTGCACCCAAAATATGACAGTGTCTTTCCATGCACAGGGAAATGACAGACTCAAAACCAGAGAATGTAAATGACCCCACCCCCCAAAAAAAATCCCAAAACCCGAGGCAGTGCCTTGTTCTTTAAATTTAGGTGCTTCTGAGGTTTCTTCTGGTCTGTGATTTCCAGAGAAATCATTCTCTTCCAAATAAGACAATATGGTTGGGGGGGCTTCCACTGGCTCAGCCAACGTATCTTCAGGCTAAAAAAAAAAAATCCCAAAGAACCATTTAGAGTGAAGGCTTATCACATGTTGTAAGGGAAGAATCACTACATTACCTTCCTCAAAACACAGTAATCAGAACCACCCCATCTATGAAGCAAACCAGAAGTCTGAGAAAAAACAGTGTAATACCTTTGGACTCCATTCCTCCAAAGCAAGGGATGTACACTTGTCAAAGCCATGGAGAGGGAGGAGACAACAAGCAACGTACACTTGTCAGAGACTGCATTTTCAAGAAGGACCTTTGGCTTGTTTCATTCCAGCTCAGCATTGCTTTACCTATTAAAGTGTCTTTATCTTAAGCCATGAGTTTTCTGACTTCTCTTCCAATTCCCTTCCCATTCTACTGGTGGGGCAAGGAGGGAGTGGCTGTGTGGTGCTTAGTGGCCAGCTGGGATTAAAACTGATCTTTCAGAAGGAGGAACAACAGCAAAAAATTCTACTATTGCAGTGTGTAATTTTGAACCGTGCAGTAATTATGAAGATTAATTAACAGAAGCTAAAAACAATAGCTAAAAGAATTTATATTTTTCTGGATAGAGAAGCTAGACATCTGTCCTGTATTAGCTATAGTTTTATCCAAATGAGAAGAAGTCAAGGCACAGTAAGGTTTCATGGATTAAATTTTGTGGTGTGATGTAAAATGCAGAAGAGTCATCAAGCACTAGCTGATTTTGCTGCCATTTGGAAAAACCCCGCCTGGCCGCAGAAATTCAGGAAAAGTAAAGTGCAAATCCTGCATCCAGTGAGGAATTGCCCCATGCAGCAGTCCCAGCTGGGGCCAGCTGCCTGTCTTTTGATCACTTAGAGAAATATATGAGAGAGCAAGGACTGCCTCAAGAAGGCTCAGAACAATCTTATCAATGTATGGAAGATCCTGATAAGAGGGAGTAAAGAAGGCTAAGAACCGGATCCTTCTCACTGGCTGTAGTCAGTGAAGGGAAAAGAGACAATGGACACACATTAACATACAAGAAAATCAGGCTTTTTGTCAGAAAAAAACCTGCATTGAAACAGAGAGTCTGTGGAGTCTCCATTCTTGAGGAAATCCAAAACCAGCTGGCACTGAACAACCTGCTCACTGAGCAACCAGCTGTATTTGGCTGTCCTTTGAAAAGGGAATTGGACAGGGCAATTTTCAAAAGTCCGGTTCAAACTCAGCTAGTCTGGGATTCTGTGCAAAGGACAAGGCAGGCCAAAATGAGTTTAATGAGCTCATATGTAAAAGGCAAAAAATTAATAAAAATTTATTCAAACACATCAGGAGCAGGAGGCTGGGTCAATACTCAGTAAAGTTATAAAAAGGGTGATCAAAGAATTTAAGGCCTATAATAGAAAAAAAACCAAAGTTTTTTTCCATTCATGTTGACCCTGGAAGAGTTAAAATTTCTGCAGAAAAATATTCTTGGAAAACTCAGCAGTGGATATGACTTAAACTGAAGTCTTTGTATGAAAAGGGTAGGAAATACAGTAAGTGAATGACAGGACATGACAATCAGAAAGTATTTGCCCACAGGTTCCGTAAGATTCAACAGTGAAACAGCTGAACAATATCAGACAAATGTGAGCATGGTTTCTGTGAAGTTATTTCTCAGAAACCTACTGATTTTCTCCAAAGGAACCAATGAGAACTTGTATTTAAAAGAAGAAGGTTTGGCTCAAGCAGCATGGAAAGCTTCATTACGAGGAATGGACTGGAATATTTAAGCCTGGTACAAAAAGTGAGGAGGACATGATGTGCTAGAAATCTCTAAATATGGTAAGAAACAGCTGTTTACTCTGTCATCCAGTCCATTAACTACCAAATGAGAGCTACAGTCAGCATGTTCAGAAGGGCAAGAAAAAGGTGCATATCCTTCACAAAGCATGTCATTAAATTAGCTAAGGAATTCTGCAGCAGGACTCAGAGGGTGGTAAAATTCTCATGTGTTAAAAAAATCCCAAACAAGAAAACAAGGAATTCAAGGATGAATAACTCAGCTGAGTTCCACTAATCCCATATACTGGCTCAAGCATTTCCTGAGATAAAAATGGATGCAAAGTAAAAGAGTGTTCCCAGGAAGTGTCATATATATTTTCCCAATCTTGTATTATATTCTTCCCAAGATCTGGTTGCTGATTGTTGCAAATATACCAGACATTTTATTTGGCACTTTGCCATCATTCTCATGGATGAGTGCACATTGCTCTCATGTGAGCCTTTGGAAATTGCCAAATGTGAAAGCTACTAATCAAATCCAGACCCCACCCTTTAAAAGAGTAATATTAAAGCAGAATTTTAAAGTAAATAAATCAAATAAATTTACCCTTATGGGAAGAGTAGAAGGTGCAAGGGCTTCTTGTGCCTCAGAAGTGTCATATTCTTGAATGCTGCCATTGCCACTGCTGTCCCCTGAAGCCTGTGCAAAAACCAGTTATTGGGAGGAAGTTCATAAAGGTCACAGAAAAAAGCATGACCTCCAAGGAACTGGCCATTTAAATGCAGAAGAATGCCCCTTTCTTTTGGCTGGTGAGGCCTCAGTGTCATTATGATGTTAACTTATTTCAGTACTTACAGCATTCCATGAAAATGGCCCGTCAGAAAAATAAAAGCCATAGTTCATTTCCTGAAAGGTGTTTTAGACAAAATAAAATGATACTTTTTTTAAAAAAGTTTGGGGGTTGTACAGGAAAAAAAATCTGCCCCACAGATAGTTTTAAGTGTGTTACAATATTTCCAAGAAAAAATTCTACATCTAGTGTTATGAAAGATGTCAAATGGAAATTTACTTTGAAATCTCTCAGGCATTGAGGAAGTGTTTATAAGAATACTTACATAAGGGTCATCATCTTCACAATGATCTTCAGTAGCCCTTGGGTCAGATTTGATTGTCAGATGTTGAATTGAGCCCTACATGGAACATCAAAAACATTTCAAGGAAGTAATATTTTAAGTAGCATGTGTGAAGGGGAGTGAGGGAGGAGGGGTGGGAATTAAAGCAATAAAATACCCCAAATTGTGTTCTGATTTACTTGGAAAATGGTCTGAAGTATAAAATTTCATGATAATAATCCTAATTTAAAGATATAAATATGTTCACAAGTTTTCCTTTTGCAAAATGTAGAGCAAATGGAAGCTGCCAGAATATGATGACTGTCATGTTGCAATGACACTATGATTGCCACACTGCATTGTTAGTGCCCCAGCTGAAGGATCTAGTCCTGGATTATGTCACACTCTGTAAAACACAGTCTGCTTTTTTTAGTTAAGAAGTGCATTGCAGCTCCAGGAGTGTCATGTGAAAACCCTAAAAATGGAAACAAAGGATAGGATGGGAATACCAATAAGTGATGAAGTGAGTCAGGGAGAAACTGGTTTAAAATTTTCCAGAGAGGAAATAAAGGAGATTGATTTTCTAATAACAATCAGCTTCTTTTTTCAGAGTCACAAACTGTACTTCTCAGTCTGACACACTGAAGGAGCTGTAACAATTTCATTGAAAACATTTAACTATTGTTTCTGCAAAGACACAAAGTGCTTTAAGAAGTGTGGGGGATGTTTCCTTATTACAAGATCTCACAGAGTTAGACGTGATGCATAACAGGACACAAAGATAGATATTCAAGACAAGAATCTGTTTACATGTAACACACAACCTGGAATATTTTAGAAAGGAATAAAATTTGTGATTCTATCTTTAAAAAACCTCTAATTTATCTACCTTTGGAGACCACGAAACTCATGTACTTGGTGCCTCCTGAGTTTGCTGGCCTTCTGAGGCAATAGCTCAGTTATCTCAACATCCACTTTCTCTCAAAACTTAATGAGCAACTCAGATATTGAAAGATAGAGATTCAGATTGACTGAACAGTTCACTGAAAAATCATACATGAAAGGAGGCACAACCAATGAAGCAATCTCCTGGAAGTGATCTTTTTTTTCACAGTCAAAGTGAATCACATTTGGAGAACACATTTTTCTCCTCTTGCTCAAATCTGTGGCCCTGGATGGTAAAGAAAGCAAAACGGAGAGCTCTAATGTTTCCCCAGTGTTACTGCTAGCCAGTTCCTCCAACTAGGAAAGTCATGGACCAGTCTGTCTGACGGGGATGGTAGGTATGAGATACTTAACTCCCTCTCTGGGTCTTACAGCTGCTGCTGCCTTCCCTGTAAAAACTACTTTGCGGCATCTGGCATCATCACTGATTCAGCTATACTTGGTTGTTGTTTACAAGCATCATGGCTAGATATTCCTTTGCTTTCAATAAATCTGATGATAGTTATGTCCTTTTGTGTCTGACAACCAGAGCCTTAGACACATGAATTCCCATTAGCCAGAGCAAACCAGCATCCGACATCTATTCATGTGCACAATCTGCAATGATTTGTTTCTGTTTTGTGCAATTAATGTAAACAGTTCTTGGCATAGAAACAGCGTTTGAGCAAGGTTCAAGCTTTTCGTTTTTCTACTCAAAAGCAATTGTGACATATGATGCATGAAGAAATAAAGGCACAGGAACCTAGAGTACAAGTCACAATTAGTGCTAATGAAGCATTCAGAGTATTGGCTGAAATTTATGTACTCAATATAGCATACAGAACAGCCTGTTTCAGTGGAAATGCATTACAGTGTCATCCACCATGCATTTCTGTCATCATGTGTATGGATTTATTGGTGATAACCTCAGCAAGTGATCATCACATGTGTGTTCCAGGTGGGATACCAGAGCGTTTTCCTTTTCTTGAATGTTTCTCAATCCTACTTAGTGATTGGGCATTCACAATACTCCAGTCCTCCTGTTTGCCTGAGAAAGGTAACACCAACACGCAGTTTTCCTGCATGTCACTTTCCACCCTTTATTTCCTGCTAATCCATATAGTTCTGTGATTCTAGGTGCTTAGACTAGTCAGACAAACGATAAAAGTACATTAAACTTGCTGCTTACCACGTGGAACTCACAACCTGCCAGTATGTGTGAACTTTGGAAAGAGCATCTTTATTCCCTAAAGAAAAGGATCCACCGTTTTGTGCTGCTGCTTGACTAATTTAGAAGAGACATTAATCTCACAAAACACAGCACAAGTTCTGAAGTACAGGAAATACAAAAATAGGACAGATAAAGTGTGACATTTTCCTTTCCATTTGACGAGTCGCTCTCACACATACTGGGTGCTCTCAGTAGCTGAGAATTTTAGTCAGGATGCAGCAGGAAGGATGCTCGCACTCAAGCTAAGAAGGCTTGGGAGCCGCCTTAGTCGTGGTTTTGGTGCATTCTATTCTACTCCTAAAGCACCTGATAAGCTTCAAATAACATAAATTGTAAAAATACACGCTTATCTTCCAACTATCTTTCCCTTTGATGACATCATTCTTCTTCTGATGTTGAATAGGAATACCTATCTAATAAGCATTTAAAACATTGGCTAAATAGTAAGGTATTCTCAGAAATTAAGAAAATGAATTCTCTGAAATCTGCCCTTCTTAGAAAGGCCATAAAAAATCATGTGACATATTTACTTAGAAATTTCTAATATTCAAATTGAAGATTGGGCTTGATATAAGGACTATTAATAAAATTCTGAGGCTCTCAGAACATTTGTATATTAAACTAGAGGTTATATAACTTCACTGTCAAAACTCTAGCTAGGTATGGAAAATACAAGCTATATGATTTGACCCTCACTTGGGATATAACCTCTGTGAGCAGGGTTTCTTGGGTAGAGAGGACATGCATTAAACACTGAGGCATGTGAGTTTATCAGACAGCACTTACTGTGAACTTTTCCAGTCCTGTGGCTCCTGCATTACCAACAAATATCCCAGAGCCAGATTCAAATACCAAGGTTCGAGCAGACCTGTGAAACTGAAGCCTCTGATATTCTTCACAGTCCATGAACAAAGCAATATTATTTCCCTCAACAGTCACTGTAAATTTATTCCACCTGTTAGTCATCACTGGCACTTTAAAGGAAGCAGCCTCTCGGGAGATATGGGATCCAGGATCTGTGTAGTACATGATTATTCTCTGGGTGCTGTCATCAACTGGTGAAATCCTCAGTCCCAGGTAGATTGTTTTCTGGAAGGCATCTGTTATTGCAAAGAGCACTCCTCCACGATCACTGTTTGGTTTCACGGTAACCACGATTGCAAAATCTCTGTAGAAAGGCGATGGTATTATAGCACTGGTCAGCCGGCCGATGTTGGAATCTGGGCCAAAGCTGTAAGCTGGGAACCCTCCATAGCCCGTGACAAAGTAGATGGAAGGAGGAAGAGGGACTCCTATTAACTCTGTGAGGTCAAGGTGCCCTTTTGAGCCTCGTTCTGTGCATGAGAAAAAACGTGTTATTTATCCTTGAGGTACACAGCCCGTTTGATTTACATGATTTAAGAAAGGTCTCAAAAACTGAAATGCAGTGTTATAATACCATAATACCAGGAACATACTTCTGGTACTTCGGGCCACAGTCCAGGTAGTGCTTAAACACATCTAGCTACACACACACGTCATTTTTTGTCCTTTGGCTAAAGGAGGTTACTCGTATGCTAAAGGAAGGCACATGTAAACATTTGGTGCAACTGAGTGGCAACAAGTATTTCCTGCAACATATATTTATTTCAGCTGTCCATAAGCTGCAAAAAATGCTGGATGTGCTTGCATAGTGGATTCAGTGGAAAAAGAACGACATCTTAAATATCTTGAGATCCTTTTTTCTCATAAAGATAGCAATAGTTCTCTACAAACAGCATCGCACTATTCCACAAAACAGGATAAAATGTATAGTAGGTTTGCTTTAGCCCTTGTAGTTACCTGTGTCTACAACAGAGGTTAGATTTTATTTATGCCCTATTTTCACATTTATCTCCTTAATTGCACTGAGTACATAACAAATACTGTTCAGCAATCAAAACTCAGTTTTGAAAGGAGAGTATTTACGCTTTGGCAAAGATGCAGAATTATGTATCTCTGCCAAACATGCCCAGAGAGACAACTCCTACAGGTAATCAAGGAACAATGACAACATCTAAGTATCTGCACCCAATTTTAACTAGCACCTTGGGGAAGTGCACTCTAGCAGCATACCAGAAACACAACTACCAATTTTCTTCTTCTAAGAGGTAAAAGCAACCAAGAAAAGATACCATTTTTAATCATAATGACCCATTCAGATCTGAATCTATACAGAAATCAGCTTTCATTTTTTAAACTTACTCAGTTACCTGTGGCTGAAATGGCTATATAGGCTGAATAAATCCAAACAGAATAGTGATTGAAAGGGTATGACAGTCCATCTGAATGCCACAAGCAAAATGAACTGAAAAACTTTGCTTAAAATACCTGATGAAAATCAGGCAAAATAAAAGAATCGTACTCTTTGCTCTGTAAACTGGCAAGCTGGTTCTGATAAAGAGCTAGAGAGTTTATTCAGCTGCAATGTAGTTCTGTTACTCATTGCTCATATGCAGTACCAGCCTGGAATATGCATGGCAAAGTATCTTGCACTGTGCTAGTATCTTTGCAAAGAAATTGTAAAGTGTTCTTCCTGTGCCAAAGATATTATCGTACAGTTGAAATAAATCCTAATCTATCTTCTTCTCTGTACTTTATAATCATGAAATCATAAAAGTTGGAAAAAGACCTCCAAGATCATTGAGTCCAAATGTTAACCCAGCCCCACCGTGTTCACCACTAAACCATGTCCCCAACAGCCACATCCACACCTTTTGAACACTTCCAGGGGGAACTCATTAACTGAAAAAAAAGGCTGATGTGCTTCATACAGAAACAATTGCCCCGAAATATTTTTGAAAGTACAGATGTTTTGTTTAGAAAAACTAGCTCCTCATCCAGAAACCAAATCCCTTTGGCATTTTTAAATGCTTTGCCATATAGATTTTTTTTTTTTGTCCTTCCCAATAGCTTTAAAAGTGGATATACTTCTTTCCTGGCCAAACACAGCTAACAATATTTTGATTGTGAGTCTAATATCGGGTCATGTTTTCTATTCACACATACATACACATAAAGGAACCTGCACTACAAACAAAATACATAAGCCATTACACAAGGGTAAGAAGGTAAGGAAAATAGTCATCTTGAAGGATAATATAGGAACTGTACACAGACACCAAAGCTACATCCAAACAGTCATGGTAAAGTGACCAAGAAAGAAGATGGACAATATCCAAGGTGTTCAGCCATCAGGCTTGGACAGCAGGATGCATCCTAGGAGCAAAATTAATAAATACAACAGTAGTTTCACATTTCCCATTCTCAAGGGGAGGTTTGGTGACTGGAAAAGAGCCCGTACATTCTCCCCTCACAACGAGTGGAGCTGCAGTCTAGTTGTAGCTTCCCAGTCACTTACCCAACAGTAACACACAGAGCCCCAAACACGAGCTCTTTTACCTCTTGCTCTTTGCCTCTGTGACAAACAAAACATGTTTGCAAAAGGTGACAGCAAAAGACAGCAAAGAGTCACGATTTTCATTTTAGTAAAATAAGTCAGAAGGCCCAGGAAGAGTCTAAATTTCATTGAGGCTGGGGTAGAAGCTTGCACCTATTCGCTGCAGAAAATCAGAATGAAACAAGAAGTGTCTAGCCAAATTCTGTACTTACAGCTCATACACAGCTCTTAATAGATTTATGAGGACCTAGAGATGCAGTTAAAAGCATAATATAAAAGAATACAGACCTACAACCACAGGCTTTCAATTATCTCTGACAAAATTAATGTCTCCCTGATGCAATTATGTTAGAATAAAAACACCCTATTATTCCCTTAACATAAACAGGTAAATACTATGCTATTTTAAGTACCTGTAAGTCAGCAGAGAACTGTGTTGCATCAGAATAATTCTGTTTCAAACACTACCAAGGCACTGAATATTGGGGGGCATCCAGAATTCATCCCATTTATATGCATCTTTCCTAGATGTGGAGCACTGGAAGTTGTAGTACAGAAGCAGCTTTAATATTAGCTATATTTTATCTCAACAAGCATAAGTTCATAATTGGGATGGTACTTTTATAATTTAGAGCTATGAGCTGTGCTGTACTTTGCATTTGTTACTATTTGTTACTGTATGTTATAGTTGGAATTATTACAGAATTTGCTGGTAGCTGGCTATTCCCACTGAGTAGCTTCAGGGACCATTTGAGAAGCACCTGTATGTTATAAAAATCTTTCTGTAAGTCAGTATATGGAGTGTTTCAAGACTGCAGATGACAATAGTAGTGGTTAGGTTGTTGGGTTTTCTCTTTTATTCCAATTTTTAATGTAATTACTTAGGCAGGGTGGAATTTCAAATCTGTGGGATCCAAAATGCTTTTTCACTGCTAACAAAGGATGAAGCACAGACAAAAGAAAAAAATCTACCTTCTTGGAGGCCTACTACATTTGTTTTAGATGTAAAGGCTCAGACACAGTATTTATATGTTATAAAAGGGAATGGAGGCAGAGAAAGGTCCACATTCATATTATTTAATTTATTACACTGTGACTTTTTGGTTAGAAGGCTCCTTTCAGAGGCAGTGCCTGGCACCCACAGCACTGTCTCTAGACTGTGCATGTGTTACCTCATCCTGGTTGCCTCCTCCTCATGTTTTCCCTCCTGGAACAGGGTAGTCCCAGTGCTAGGCCTGATCCAAAACCCTTGGATGATGAAGCTGCATAATAGAATCATAGAGTTCTTCAGGTTGGCAGGGACATTAAAAGTAGTTCCAGCCCCTCTGTCATGG
>WAAE01025137.1:0-17217 GCA_013400495.1 Nicator chloris
CCCGGCCCGGCCCGGCCCTGCCGCGGCACCGCCCCACGCCGGCACCGCCCGGGCATCGCAGTGCCCGGAGAGCCGCTGTTGCCAGGGCTGCTGCGCCGCGGTGGCCGCAGCGACTGCCGCCTTTCCTTGGCAAATACCTGTCCTATCTAAAAGATGAACCAGCGTGAGTCACCGAATCACAGAATCGATTAGGTTGGAAAATCCCTCTGAGATCATCGCGTCCAACCCGTGACCGAACGCCAGCACGTAAATAGACCCAGGCACCGAGTGCCACGTCCAGTCTTTCCTAAACACCTCCAGGAATGGCGACTCCACCACCTCCCTGAGCAGCCCCCAATGTCTTATCTCCCTTTCTGTGAAGAAATTTTTCCTAATGTCCAACCTAAACCTCCCAGATACAGTTTAAGGCTATGTCCTCTTGTCCTATCTTTAGTTGCCTGGGAGAAGGGGCCGATACCCACATACCTACAGCCTCCTTTCATGCAGTTGCAGAGACTAAAAATATCACCTCTGAGTCTCCCTTTCCTCCTGGGTAAACAACCTTGTCTCCCTCAGCGGCTCCTCATAGGATGTGTGCTCCAGACCCTTCACCAGTTCTATTGCCCTTCTCTGGACTCCAGAGTCACTGGACTTTGTAAGACACCTCTGTCTTCCCTAATTTTAAATGCATTCTCAGCTTCGGAAAAAATTGGTGGTAACTTTGATGTATCCCATGATGGCCTTAGCTTGTGTTTCTTGCCGAGTAGTTACTCTCCCTTCTCAGTTCCACAATGTCCTCAGCAGATTTAAATGGATGCTGTGACTTTGGGAGCCTAATCTGTCAGGTGCCTTTGCTGCGTACAGTGGCTGATTGGCCTCCCTCCAGAGCCAACTACATTTCAGAGCCAGAAGAAGTAAATGCTATTTTGCATCCAACTCAAATCAAGCTGCTCTAGTGACAAACCCTTTTTTTAAGGAGCAGAAAGAGGCTTGACTACATGCTTCACAAAAATCCAATAAACTTAATTTGAAAAGCGTTCTCCATTTGTTTCCTCATAACCATCTCTTGATCCTTTCCAGCAGTCCCTAATTTGCCACCACTTCCACATTTTCTAAAATTGTGAAATTACAAACCAAACCCAGCTATTTTTTTTTAATATAAGCATTTATACATTAGTCAGCTTTGAAGTATCTGAGGGGAGCCTACAAGAAAGATGGAGATAGACTATTTACAAGAGCGTGAAGTGACAGGACAAAGGGAAATGGATTCAAACTAAAGGAGAATAGGTTTAGATTAGAGGTTAAGAAATTCTTCCCTATGAAGGTGGAAAGGCACTGGAACAGGTTGCCCAGAGAACCTGTGGATGCCTCATCCCTGGAAGTGTTCAAGGAGAGGGTTGGATGGGGCTCTGAGCAACCTGGTCAAGTGGAAGGTGTCCCTGCCCATGGCGAGGGGGGGGTGGAACAAGATGATCTTTAAGGTCTCTTCCTTAAACCATTCTATAATTCTTTGCTTTTTAGCCAGAGAAGACTTTTTTTAGGTTTTCAACATCTATATTCTGTGCCTTTCACAATCCTCTCAGGTCCCATGTGAATATAATGTATGTAATAAGTACATAATTTGCAAGTGATAGATTATCTAATGAGGACAGCCGTTCCCGAGTCTGTGAGTTGTATCTAGCAAAGATACAACTTTTGCACTCAATGTGAAATGGTTATTGCAGAAGTGACTATTGTAAAAGGACGGCTCAACATAGCAGTCATGCTTCCATAAAGATTTAAGAGCAACAATGTTTAGGTGAGGAAAAAGTGAAAAATATAATGAACATATAACATTCCTTGCCAACTGACTTTCACCCAACAGTGATTTTCTTAACAACTTAAAGCACCCAGAAGCCAATAGGGTCTGCTTAGGACTTTCCACAAACTTTTGGATCCTTCTTTAGCACCAAAGGTTCACAGTGCCTTCTGACTTCAGACATGGTAATGACCAAAGGAATTGAGGAAAGGTTTAGCCACATACAAACATATACAGAAAGTCATTTGAGTTTTTTGATGTTGGTTCATTGACTTTTCCCTGTTTTGCGTTCAGCCATTTCTAGGAAACTGATACAGTTATTTGGCACTACCTGACCCAGTGACCTACTCTAAATGCTGGATTATCTTCAGCTCAAAGAGAGACTGAATGCTTTTAAGTGGTTTAACTTTCCAGACAAATCAGACAATTATCCTCATCCTTACTTAGTGCAAGCAAAGTCTCCATCTCCTTCAGCCCAGTTCAATACCCACATAATTTACATTCACTATGATCCTCTTTCACCAGACTAGCCAGTTTCAGGAAACCTTTCCGAAGGTCCAGCTCTATGTATTCCGCTCATTTTCTGTAACACTATTTCCAGTAACTTTCTTCTTTCCAAAAGAGCTTTAGTCTCCCCATGTTTTTCCACTTAGGGGAAACATCAGTGCCAGAGAGCTGTCAGGTAACACCTGCAGAATCCGCATTTCCTAGTGCATCGAAAGCAAAGAGGCATCTAGAGAAATGAAATGATAACGTACAACACCCACACATGTCAATTGTTCTGTTCTCTAAGAGCAGCAAGTTTCCAGTATCTCAAAATACCTTACTCAGAAGCAGCTCACACACCACTGCTCACCAGGCAGGGGTTATGGGGTTTACCTACCTTAAAAAGGTGAGTCACACTCTTTTCATAATATCTGATCTGCTGGTAAGCAGCAACAGACCTTTGAATTACTGATGCTGTGGCTGCACTGTGCTCTGCTGTGTGCCACAAGTCTTGCCAGAGACCAAAAAAACCTCGCACCACTAGAAGGGAGGGTTCTCCCTCCCTTCGAATGCTTGGGAGGGAATAAAAATCAAGCAAGAAAGCATCCCTATGTCACTGCATAAATACACCTACACCTTGAACACTGTGTGCAGAATGTGGTAGAACTGCCACAGATGTGAGGTAGGGTACCAAGGATGGCCAAAAGTAGTGAGGGGCATCTTTCTGTGAAACCATTAATGTGAATTTGTAACTTCACTCTGAAAGAGAAAATGGAATATGACAGAAATTTCTAAAAACATTTTTCATTGTCGCTGCAAAAATTTAGGGGCATCAAGTGAAACAAGCAGGTGATACGTCCAAAACCAAATGAATTATTTAAAGCACAGAAGTCATCATCTTAGGACATTTTGGATCTTGAAAATTGTGTTTGTTCAAAAGCAACTGGACTGAATCAAACAAACAAACAAACAAAAAAACAAAACAGAAAACAAGAAAAGTTTCAAACGACAAAACTTCTGGCTCACCAAGTCCCTGAAGCTCTAGTGACTGGAACAGTATTCTGGGGTAATGACACTTCCCTGGGCACTGTCTGAGGACAACAATCAAGTGAGCGGGTACCGGGCTGGCTGACCAGGTACAGCCATTTTTGCTGGAATGTCTCAACATATTTCTGCAATTCATCAGAAGGTTTTTTTCTAAGCACTGGGTTTATGCTCACAAACTTAACAGTTTTGACAAATCAACATCCACCAGTGAAAATTCTCCTCAAAAGAAATAATCTAACCCACACTTGGAAACTTTAATGTTTAATCTGTGCATTCTAGCCCTCTTGAGCTATGCCTGTGCCAGTAAGTAGACTATTTCATATTTTATGTTTCTTTCAGATGGAGATGATTATATCATCATTTGAAAATACTCAGAAATTGATTATTTAGAGCAATATAGAATTCTACCACTCCGTGGCGCCAGATAATTAAAAAGAGGTTGAGCTTTTAAAGGAGAGCCATGGACCTTCTCATAAACTGTAGTTTTCCTAAGTAAAAAAAGCTTTTATTAATAACTGAAGTAACTCCAGATTCTTCTATCCAGTGGTACCAAAGCACAAATACTAGAGGTTATTTAGATAAAATGCTACTTTTCTGTCACTGAAAGATTAGTCATGGCTTGAAACAGCAACACATCAAGTCATCTCATAATAATAACTGAACAGGAATGATCTTTCTCCCTTCCTTTGTTCCACTTATATGATACTTTAAAAGTTTTCTGTCAAGAAAGATCAAGATACTTTTAAATTAATTTGACCATCACCTGAAAATTTATTTATATCACAGTTTTGTAATTGCAACTAATGTAAAAAATCAGAACCTTTTTCTCTATTGCAAGTTTCAAATATATATTTCACCCTTTCAAAGAAGCCACACGAAAACAAACTTACTGAAGACACTGTATGATCTAAGATTTTAGGATCACAAGATGTTTCTTGGCATCTATCTCCAACTGTGGACACACATACCAATCTGAAATACCTAAACTTAAATGGTTGCAATATTTATCTATGTGAGAAAAGACCAGAAAAAGCTCCCTTTGTCATGAAGGAATCGAGTCCTGGTCCAGCATGTCAGAATGATGTTCTACATACGCAGGAAAGTCTCCCAAGCCCAAAATTTTACATTCTAGTTGCAGATTTGATGACAACTTGATCACCTCTGGAATGAAGCTGGTGGCGTTTTTTGGATTAGCTTTCCCACACCAGAGTAAATGTTTTGCAATACAATGTTCATAATACTTTTTAACAAATGAGGTTATTGTTTAACAAGACAACCAGGAACTTAGAACTTCCTTTCTTGTACTAAGTCACTTACAGAAAGTTAAAAATCTGCAACATCTTCAGCCCATGTAGAGGCTAATATTTAAAATTCACATTACAGAGAGAAATATTTCATAATGTTCTGACCTGGGTTCACTTCTGCAGGGAGCCAGCTAACAAATGATCACTCCAAAGTGCAAATACCTGGTCTTGCAGTTTGTTTCTACAATGTACTGTGTATCAGGTTTTTGCATTTTCTGCACGTATTTCAGTAATGTGAGGAGATTTAGTACTGCTTGTATGTACCTTTCATCAGTAACAAGGAAGAACTCTCTTCCTGAATCTGTGCTTACATGTACAATAGTTTTCTGTGCCTTTGCTTGGAAGATTTATCGGTTTCCCCCTTGCTTTCAATTTATAAAATAAAGTTATATTTTGTATTTTGTTCTATACACCCCAGTTGTTCAACTTGTAATTCTATTTTCTTCAGTAATGGAACACATATTCTAGCTACCTCTACATACTTCACATCTAAGGGCCATGGAGAGAAAATCCTAAACATCCCTATTCCTTCTTCCAGAATATTTTTTCAAGCCTCTGTTGTATCGAGAGCTCCATGACTGTCGAGCATTTTTATTACCTTGAGGGCAGTGAACATGTCAATGCACCAAACAAACGGAAAGAAACCCTCCCTGAGCGAGCAGGCTTTGCTCTCCCTCTTGCGGTCCAAGCACGTCACTCCCGCAGCCTCCCCCAGCTCTGGCACTCTGAACTCAAGGGCTTTCCGCACGCCTGGGAGTAGCCAGAGAGTGCGAGCGTGTCGCTATTTCAAGGAAACGATATGGACAAAGTTTTCCTGGAACGCCAATGCTAAATCATTTTGTATTGCTCTCGTTAGGAACCAGATGATGATTTTTGACTCTTTTCGCTAAATCTGTAATCCAAAGAAATGGGTTTTTCAATTTATGTTTTTGATGTAGTTGAACACTCTAGACAGGAGGTATAGGGTGGAACACAATGCACTCCTCGCTATACCACCAAGCGTGCTTTTAACACTCTTTTTAGCGACCAGTGTTTAAAAAATGAAGCACTTAGGAAAGTACCAGCAAATGAAACCGTTTCAGCGAAGTTGTTTGGATACTCTAAGGTCACTGCAAGTGAGTGGAAAATTGGAGCCTGTACTGAACTGAATAGGAAAAAATGAAATTGTGTATATAACCAGATGGGGAATATTTCAGCTTCTAAGACCTGGGTTTTTTGTTTTGTTTTGTTTTCAAAAGAAAAAACTGCACTTTAAATGACTCACAGATGAATGTGAAAAAGCAGCTTACTCTGCACACCTACATTATAAATAACCCCCAGAGGAATGGTGCAGTGTGGTTTATTTATTCACCAGAAGAGTCTGTGAAACATTTTGCCTCCATAAATCATAATCCAAACAAAATAGAATCCCTAAATGTGAGTCCAAATGAATATGTGTATGAGGAAGATTCCTCTACGTGCCAGGCGACACGCTAATTACCTCTTCCAAATACTTTGTAATACTTCAGTCAGTCTTCTAGAGGAGACAGAGATGGTTACTTGAGATGTTCTCGCAACTCTTTTCAGCCGGAGGGGACCAAGAGCCTGCTGCCAGCACGACTCAGCAGCACATGCACCTGCTGCCTTATCCCGGCTGGAACTCTAATACAAAGTGTGTTGTTACCTATCGGATAGGGCAGCTCAGAGAGACCCATTTACCCCATAATATCCCCAGCATTGCCTCCGATTTGTACTTGACAAGTGACCTTTCATAAGACGTGTCATTTAAATTACAGTCAGCTCCAATGCTGGAGTTCTGCCGAGAACTGCAGAACAAGCGGATGCTTCTTCCTAACATTGTCTCCGAAACTATGAGGAAAAAGTCTTAATTTACAAAGGAACTTCAAAAAGGGCGATGGGAAAGGGGTACAGGGCAGGCTGTCTATTCCTGGGATCCCTCCGCCAGCCTTGCCCTCGAAGCCCTCCATCCTCCAGCGAGGTTCCATCACCCTCCGTCCGGCCCCCCCTCCCCGGCACGCCGTGGGGGCTGGAACACGCGGGTGAGGCGGCGGCCCGGGAGCGCATCTCGCCGGCAAAGCCAGCCGGGGCAGGCCCCCGGCTCCGGGCCGCTCCTCCCGCCGGCTGCCGGGGCCGCAGAGCCGCGCAAGCCCCGCCCGGGCGCCCCGCCGGGACGGAAACTGGGAACACTGGGGGNGCGCCCGGCGCGGCGAGCCACGGCCGGCCAGGTCTGACCTCCCTTTCCTTGCCCCCTTCCCTCCCTTCGCGAGCGGGGCCGCGCCCGGCCGGCCCCCTCCCTTCCCGGAGGGGTGTCGCTCCCTGCGGCGGGGGCGCGGCGGGACAGCCGGCGCGGTGCCCCCCGGGTGACACCGGCGGGCGGCGGGTGGCGGAGGGTGATGCTGTGTCACATCACCGCGGGGTGTCGGGTCACGGCAGGACCCCGGGCTGTCCCCGGGCGGTGTCCCCGCGGCTGTGGACTGGCGTGCCTGAGGTCCCGTGAGGTCCCATGAGGTCCCGTAAGGTCCGGGCTCCTCTCGTCCCGTTGGCAGTGCCGCTGCCGCATCCCTGCCATCCTCCAAATACAGAAGAGCGAGAAGAACACAACTCCCAAACTAACGTGCAAAATTACGATACTTTTGAGATACCTATACGGCTAGCTTTCCGAATTTCAAGAAATTAAATTGGTACGTAGTGTGGTGTCACACTGCGACTTAAAAACTACTGTCCTCAGGCAAGGGACATAAAATGATCTTGCGTGCTTTAATCTTGTTTGCTGCACGCATTTGACACTGGGAAGCCGGGCAGGCAGCAGTGAGCTGGGAGGGGGCAGCCTGGCCCCTGAAATCGGGGGGTTGCGCGGGTCTGTCCCCGGGGCCGGAGTGGGCAAGCACGGACTGAGTGCGTCACTTCACGGGAACAACCTCATCAATAGCTAGGAAGCAGCAGCAAAAGCATTCGTAAATCAGATCTTGAAGGAAGTTTTAAAAAAGTGCAGGCAGCAGTTTGTTTGAGCATGGAATTATGCGAAATGAGTCAAATGGAAAATAAAGTTACCAGTGTGTGGAGGTGAGTAAGGGCCTTGGCCAGCAACAAACCTGAGAATGACTTCCTTGATTCCTACAGAGGTCCACTTTGTGTCTCATCATTTCCCTTCTCCAGTCCAACCTTAATGGCACCAAAAATATTTATAAGTGCTGAGTTTGGGTAAAAAGATGGAAGAAAGGGACTTGAAATTCAAGAGGTATGGCCCAAATGCCATTTTAGGCCAGTAAACATTTTAGGATGGTGAAGGGAATCCACTATGTACTGCACAAACTCATGCCTGTTGAAAAGAAGAACTTTCCAAACTTTCTCCAGCAGAGAAAGGACATCCAGAACACATGGACAGAATACGAAGCGTTTAGTTAAACACTGCATTTTGTTAAAAACAGAGGAAAACACTGACAGTGTGATAAGGAATATGTAAATTTTTTTAACACGCTTCAAAAAGGTAGTACATTGTTCCCTCCCCTCTGAAATGTATTTTGATAATTTCCAAGCAGAAGGCAAAGAAAAGGAAATTATATCAATCCCTTTGGGGAGAATGTGACATTCTGACTTCTTGAAGCCTAGAAAGAGGTTTATAAACTTAAAAAATGAAAAAGACAAATTTAATCTTTCCAGACTTGTCAAACTTGTCTCAATTAATTTTTGATGACATAATTAGAACTTAAGGCTTTAATGTGTGCTTTTTGAGTTTACTTTTCAAAAGATTTAACTTTTTAAGACTCAGGGGAAACGGAGGGCTTTGCGGTGGGAACTGGAGCAGGAAGAAGGGGCGGACTCTGTGTAGGTTGGAGTGCTGATTCACAGTACTCTATTAAGCCAAGAGAAGATGAACTCATTTTTATCCTCCCTTGGGGAATCAGACAAGAAACAGGAAGTCATTGATTCTAAGTAAGATCATTCACTCTGCAATTGTAAACAGTGTATTATGTGCCTGTAAATATTTCCAGAACCCATTGGCTTGTTGGAAAATTCAAAGTAAATTATTACAATCTCTAGCAAACAACCCACAATAAAAAGAGTTATTTTCAATCTTTTTATCCATAATGTTTATGTAGTGGAATATTAATGAGTTTGGACATTGAGAAACTACTTGGCTGGACACACTGTTCACTGCCAGAAATCCATCTACTCAAATGTTTTGTCTGTTGAAAGACAAACATTTTTAACTCCACCCTGTAATATTGCGCCCTACGAGAAAGCAAAAATTCTTTCATTACTTGACCTGTTGGTGTTTTCACTGCCACAAACACTGAAATATCCCACTGTTAACCAGATGTTGGCCTCATCCATTTCTGTTTTATGTTGCTGCAATTAGTTAAAAAGGAAAAACCTAAAATATCCGAAATAGTCTAATAATATGTTGCCACTCCTCATTACTTAGGAGAGCAGAATCCAGATAAATCTGCAGCTGAAACAACTTCTTCCCTCCAAAACAGGAGAAGCTGCTGCTTGGCAGTGCCACCTTCCCCCCTTGAACAGGAGGATTCTGGCCAAGCAGAGACGAGCATGGATTAGAGACAGGACAACAGTGAGCAGCTTGCTTCCCTGACAGCCCTGGGAATTTTCTGCTAGGCTTTGAAGGAGAATGGCAAAAGACACCGGAGGTGTCTCGGTCACCTAGGAGGACTGCAGTTGAAATGCTTGTGTTTAGAATACAGATGTCGTAAGATTGGCTTAGGAAACTATTTTAATAATGTACTTAAATCCTAGTGATTCCATGGGGATTCCTGAGTGGGAGATTCCTGGAAAAGGATAGTTGTAACCTCTGGCTTAGCAGGACCAAAGGAAGAAAGAGCGAAAAATGGAGCGGTTATCTTCAAACAAGTGATAGTCGTGAAAAGTTAAAACCTCAGGTTTTCTTGCCTAGTTTTCCTTCTAAGTTAAGGTAAGGAATGAAAGAAACAAGGAAATTAGGGTGTGAGAAAGAAAGGAAGGTTTTGAGCCAGTTTTTCACCTGTTCAGTGAAAATGAACTTGAGATTCACATGAGACATGAGAATTTAGAAGAGAAATAGAAAATATTACTGTAGCAAAGAAAAGCGAAGGACTTTTTGGAATCTGGCTCATGACATTGATCTGTCTTCTGGTGCTTTTCCTTTTTTGTTCCTGTTGTCAAAAACAATGGAGAAGATAAATTCGTAGGTCTTTTGTCTCCAGCTGAGGAGTTTCAAGTGGAGCTGCCTCTTCCAAGGCAGGGAGGAAGGGAAGTGCTTGAAGCTGGGCTTCTGGAGGCCTGGGACAGTCATGGGAGGGGGGCTCTCAGTGGTGTCACTGATTCATCCATGCCAACTGTGTCAGGACTTGCAGTGTGAAGATCTGTACTAGCCATAATCTTCCCTCTATCAGCCTCCTTCCTCACACTGAAAACAGTGGCTACTTGCCTTTCCTCATCAGTGTCCCACTGTTCAGGTGACAAACATGCAATATAACCTTATGACTTGTAGGTTTTTCTTTGCTGTGATCTTCCAGCAGCCTCCAATTGAATGGTGTTTTTTACATGTTTATTGTTTTTTAGATAAATTGGGTACTTAGGAGCTATTCAGGCTTTCTTTTCAAAGCCAAACCAAAGTGTCCAGAAGCCTGCAAAGCCAGGCCTTTACTTAGCAAGGGAACTTGGACTGAATGGTTACATTCAGCCATCCACTTACTCTATTAAACTGTCTACAGATGCTTGGAATACAACAGAGCCCAGTCCTTCTGCTTACACACAGATGATTTTCTCGGCTTCTCAGACTCAAACCATGATGAGCCAGCTCTCATCCTGAATAATTTTTCCAGAAATGCTTGTCCAGAAGGGCACTGAGGCTAATTTCCAGAAGGCACAAGCAGTTAAATGTGGATAAAAGCACAGATTTGAGACTGAAACATACCTGAGCCAGAATGTCTTGAGATCTGCAACAGCTAATGCAAAAAGATTGTTTTTCATGTGTTTTCATCTCCATTTGAGACCATTTGCTCACCCACCTTTACCTTTGGAATCAGGAACTCCTCCTTCCATCTCGTTAAGGATATTGAATTTTAAAGGTAATTTGATTAAGCAGAATTTTAAAAGACTTTCAAAAGAGTGGTCTGCCAAACATTAAACTTGCATAAAACCAATGTGCTAGTAACTCACAGGCAGTTACACCTATGTAAGGCATTTGATAAGCAAAAACTTGGTTCCCTACAACACTCTCCTGAGTAAGAAAGGATATATCCAGTAACTGAAGATTAAAATGTGAGATGTATCTCTGCTTATCAAGGAAAAATAATTGCAGCCCCAGGATAATTGAAGAAATTTAAATACAATAAACCCAAATATTATCAACACAGGTTTCAGAATTTGATAGTTATAGTTATTTGATAGATAAGGGCCTCAGGAAACTAACATAATTTTACCATGTTTTATGAAACGGTACTTGTATAAAATTTGGAGGTATTCTTGAGATTTATATAAAACAGGTTAGTATGCATATTAAAATCAAATCAGACATTAAATACGGACTGAATTTGAAATGGGCATTTTTTCCCTTTCTTTTCCAGCATAAATATGGCTGAACTTTCAGAGCCAGAAGATACAGTAAACTGGAAGGAAAGATGTTTAACTTTGGAGTCACAGTTAATGAAATTTCGTCTCCAGGCAAGCAAGATCAGAGAACTGTTAGCAGAAAAGGTAGGTCTCATGGGATGAATTTTAATGATGTATAAATTATTTTATTCTGGGGGTCGATCACAAGTCATGGTTTGAGATTACAAGTACTGAGATTTTTTTCAGAAGGGAAGAAATAACCTTTTACAAGAAGATATATGGAAACCATGTATGTTTTAATGCTTGTGGAAGAATTTTACACATCAGAATTGCCAGCCAGCAATGTTCATTTTCAAGTAAGAGCACACTGGCAACTCTCCTGCAGAAGAAAATAAGTATCCAGTAATCACTTTTACAACACTGAAGTTCATAATTAACACATCTATTAAGTATTTGAGATGTGATTTAACACACAGAAATCATCATGGAGAAAATCCAGAAGTGTTATTTTCCCCGGTATTCTCTAATGAATCATATATTTTACCAGACTTCATCTTCTTATAACAACACATCTCCAACTATGGCTCATCATCTGAGTCTCTGGATCCAGAAAGTTGAAAAGTTTCATTTAATTTGAACATTAAAAATTATTATTCAATTTGTATCATTTAATTTGAAAAATATTGTTTAAATATTTACTTTATTTTTTAATAGAGAAACCTTTCACTCGGTGTATTCAAATATGTGTATCCCAACAGCCAGTTGTAATTGAGCCCATATCTGAAATATAAAACCTCCACCATTTTATTTACCTGGTAATATTTTGACAGAACAAGGCAATTAAAAGAGTACAAGAAACAAAAGATCTTAGAGATTTATTGGAACTCTGTCATCTTTAAGACTCACTTCAGTGAATTTCGAATTAAAATGTTTTATTTTAGTAACTCTTCTATGAGCTAAATTTTCCATCAATTGCTCCCCTAAAGAAAAATAAAATTCAGATGACCTGATAGCATGCAAGCGAAAATACTTTTATTTTTTACATCTAAGTTAATGGTTCTCTTTTGTGGATTTATCCTTTTTCCCTTTGAAGTCAAGAATACATTTGATCTGCACATTTAGTCCTCTGTGAATCATTCCCACTTTACTATGTTTTGGTGGGGGCAAGAGCTAAATAGTATTAAAGCAGGAAGAAACAGGTATTTTTGCATTTACAAAGAACTCTGGATGATGTACAAAGTTCCAGATGTGTTCCAGTCCTTTCCTAATAATGCTTAACATTGTTTTCTTTGACAGCTAAATTGAAATTAAGAATTTTGTATGTTTCCATGGAGATACCTATCTTAATTCCAGGATCTTGCTCAAAGTCCTTTAGATTTCTATGTTACATGTAATCTGTTATTCTAGTGACTGCCCATTCATCTTTTAAGGACCTGCATGTAAATCTTGCTTGTCAGAAAGCTTCTCTTATCCTGAGTAACAAAATACCACCAAAAACTTTGTCACTTCAGTGCTCAGTGTCCCTTACCAAATGTCTCCCTTGAACAGCAGTGAGCCCTCAAGAGATCTCTGCAGATCTCCCCGACAGCTGCTGGGCACTGTAGGAAGTAACCAATAATGTAATATTTATCTGAGCCCTTTTTGTAATTCAGGGAGGGACATTCCCTCTTACCCCATGGCTTTTCAGTTCCTTGAAACACTTTGCAAAACTCAAATAATTATAATAACCAGATCCTCCCTATCTTTAGCCTTGGTGATCCCCTTAAAACTTCATTAGCTTGGTAAGCAAACACCTCTTTCTTAAAGGGCCACTTTAACTCTTTCTTTACTTATAATACTTACATGCACCCTAATTTTGCTGTTGCATTTTCTACTAATTTGCTTCCTACAGACGTCAGACTTGGTTCAACTATGTCATCCAGTTCTTGACTGAATAAAATTTGGCCATTTATTACTATTAATTTTATCTATTCATGGACACATTTGTTCTATGGAGGCACCCAACCTCAATTTGAGATGGAAAAAAAAGGAATAAAGAATTTTAGTATTTTCTGCTGTATTAGACTTCTTTTCATTAAGTAGGCATGAAAATTTACAGTATAAAACAACTTCTCATAAAAAACTTTTTTCATAATACCACTGAAATTGTATTTTTACAGTTAGTACACCAAATAGTTCTGCTTTGGCGTAACTAGAAATATTGCTGTTAGAAAGCAGTGTAGTTGAAAACTCTTAATTTTTTTCTAATCCTGCAATTTTTTTGTATGGCAAACTCTCATTGAAGATGTATTGCAGAATATCAGGTTTGGGAAGAATAATGAACTGTGCAAATGCCATCCTGTGAAATTTCATTTAAGAATTAAAAAAAAAAATTGAAAAGGAAAACTACCTGTGCCTTTCATTGTAGTTAGCAAGGCTCAGACATGAGCAACTTAAGTTATCATCAGTCTTGAGGGAGAACATCCAGCCAAGAGTACAATCCTGGCTGCTGTAACACTCAGCAGATCACTGAATGCTTACACGGTCAGAGCTGTTAGGTCAGAGAGATCTGTTCTGTTTCTTTACCACATCTGGATCACTGCATTTCAGTATGGAAAGTGGTTAAACATTGGACATGACTTTCCTGGCAACCTTCTGGCAGCCATTACTACAAGTTTTGTGTGGCTGCTGCTGACTGTAGTTTTAACCAAAAAGTTAAGATTCACGAACAGCACGTCACAAAGCTGCATAAGTTTTAAAAAATATTATAGAAATTCGAATGCTTGCTATTTGACTTTTTACTTTGTTCCTTTACAGTTTGCATTTCCAGGCTCTTAACTGCTAGAAATACCCTCTTAAATTAACAGCAATGTATGCATAATCATATAATTTCAAATTATAAAAACCCCAAACAAACAGAAGAAGATGGATAAAACCACAAGTCTTCAGCATTGTGTTCAAAATAAAGTATTCAAAGGCAAATTACTCTCATCTGTGAGAAATATGATTGAAATAGATAAAAAAGCTTCAGAACTTGTTATGTTACTGTCCTCTTGTTTTCCTTTGCCTTACCTTTCTCAGAAATTTTAGAACAAGCAAAGTGATTACAGGAGTTACATGGGAGAAACATTTTCTGTTGAAGACCACAGGTCCAACAGTACTGACTGGGATAATTCAACATAATACTCTCCAGAGCAGACCATTAGCAGACTTCATGAAAAATGACCCTTCTCCTTACTGTGCCACTTTTAAAAATATGAATTTTTCACTGATAAACTGGAATAGATGGGACATGTATCAAAGTTTGCTCACAGCTTAATAAAATTTGATCATATTCATCTGCAAATTTAGCAATTTGGCACAGTTCAAAAGCAACCATTTTCAAAATGGGCAATAAAGTCTCTAGCTGTATTTCTGAGTTGGTTTCATTTGCCAATAAGTCAGTAGTTATTTTTTCACGTTTTAATTTTTGAAATTACACAGACAGTTCTCAGTATTGGCTAAAGGAAGGATGCACTCACACTAGTTTGAAATTGTTACTGCGTGGAATTGTTACTCAAAAATATATTTGGGAAATAGTAAAGTGAGTAATGAAGACCCAGTTGGCCAGTAGTTGATGGTCATCCTGATACTAATGACAAAAGGATAATGCAGCTGATACCAGGCTTTATAGGTGCTTTCTGGATTTGTTACTTGTTATAGAATGAAACACATTGGCAAAGTTCAGAAATAATTCTCACTCTTACTTTGATTAGCACAGGCCTTTATTTGTGGTTTTGTTTACAGTCATCTCTATGCTATGAAATGTGTACTGAAACATTGAACAATAGCAGCAGACACTGTTCCACTTCAAAACAGCAACAAACTCACAGCGTTGTGGTGTGACAGAGGTAAAACCCTGTGGGTATTATACTATGTAATTCTTGTAGAAAACAGTAGGAATGATACTGTGACAAAAACAGGGAGTCCATACAGGAGGATAAGAGAAATGGATTGATGGTAATTCTGCAGCCTTCCCTCTCTGCCTGTGCTTGAGAGGTATCTCTTCAAGACAATATTAGGGAGAGGAGTTTACATCCTGTTACCCCCATGTGTGTGACTTGCCAGAGACTGCCATTGGGTTCTTCCCCTTACACTTGTTGTATAACTTAGTCTAGAATCAGATTTAAATAACAGATGCCTTGAATCTAGCCGTTTCCAATATTCGTGTATGACCTGTGTGAGCCCGTAAATGTATTCAGGCTGGATTAATTGAAGTACTTTTCTTACACACTAGAAATCAAATACCTTTGCAAAGTTGTTTTATTTAATAGTGCCCCTGCAAATAAATGAAAAAATAACATGAAAAGTCTTGAGTATATTGTTCTTACAAATGTGTTGTGATTCAGCAAAACAAACTATTTACTGTGTTCTGTAGGTTTAGGAAGCAGTCATCCTTGAAACTCAGTTGAGGAGTTTGAGAAATTTGCATTGTAAATGTGTTGCAGCAGTACAGCTACCAGAGCTTAAATTTTTTACTGAACTTGAGAAGAGAGAGAGGCAAGGGAATATACAGTGTTTTCAGAAAACTTAATCCATTCCCTCTTGTCTATTTGTTTTTAATATTTTTTCATTTTGCCAAGTAGAGTCTATATTTATAAATCTAACGTGCAAAGAAAGAGACCTTGTTGGAGTTTGAAGCAGAAGCTGCTGCTGTAAGTGGGAGAGGTCTTTACAGGAATTTAAGGAATGATGTTAGAAAGTATCCTAGCAGGCCAAATTTAGGAGGGCTGTGAAACTGAGCTTTAAGCAGAAGCCTGTATTTTAATGCAGCTCGAGTCTTACGTATGTGAAGAGGTTACAAAAAAACCTTTGTTTTAAAAGATTACATGTTTCTACTGCAAGTTTAGCTTCCAGCTGACATTTCAAGTCACAGGAAAAGTTGGTGACCTTCATTCTTTTCACAGTAACTGCATTTTTCACCTAGAATGCGTGCAACATAAGGTATAAAGTTGATATTCTTCCTTTGACTAAAATATCATTTTAGTAGAACTACATAGCTGTGTTAAATTCCCACTTGGGCAGCCTCCACTGAATTGCATCAGACCCCATGAGGCTTGAATATGGCACTAACCCAAACACTGCGTTATGGGCTGTCCAGTAACACTCAACCTTCCTGTGAATGTCTCCAAGTTTGTTTCCTGCAGTGTTGAGGGTCATTATGTTATGCTTTAAGGGGTTTTCAGCAAATAGAAATTATTATGAAAGAGAATTCTTTTCATGTGTACATTGTTTTAACCTTCCATTTGGGTATTATCTGTATACATGCTTGGCTGGCAATGAGTGTGTACATCACAAATGTAATATTATTTATACTTTCTGAACAGGTTATGAAAATTGAATGATAATCAGTTTTTAGGCTAAATACTATTTTTGGTATATTCCAAAGCATAACACATTTTGGACTTTTTCTGACAAACCAACAGCTAAATCCAAGTCCCACTGCATTTTTATTCCTTTCACAGTCCTATTTCTGGCTTGTCATTTGACATTTGAAAATGAAGCAGATGCAGTCCGTTTTGTTATCTCCGGCATGGCAATTTCATGTTCAATGTTTTTGGAGGAAAAGTCCGAAACACATTGGACTTAGGCAGTGATTGCCAATATAAAAATTGTAAAAAAGCACAATGAGTATTTCCATTTGCAATCAAAGGATTATGCAGGGTAGAGGGAAGTAGAATACAACTGAACAAAGATTATTCAGATGAAGGTTATGTTTCGGTATTTAGTTGTCCTTAAAAATCTTCTCATCATGGGGAAGAATTCAGTTGCAATTAGGAAGGTACAAATAGGAGAAAGCAAGGAGAGTTAAGGAGAATAAAAGTTTATATGAAGAGAGGAGTAGGTTTGTTTATACCTTTTTAATACCTACACATTTCTTATAGTTTAATTTTTATCCCTAGTCTATTATTAGGTTTATGCCTTTTTAAAATGGTGGAGGTTTTTTTGTTTTGTTTTGTTGTTTTTGTAGATCTTAAAACTACATTCTTTCTAAGGAGGTTGAAAATGATAAAAAAAACAAACCAAACCAAC
>WAAE01025144.1:0-24443 GCA_013400495.1 Nicator chloris
AAAAGCAAACCAGTCTTTCAAAAATAACATGACAAAAGGGGTCTGGACAAAAAGGGTCCACCTCATCTACAAATCTATAGATGCATATACAAGAGGGCTGAATATGTAAAGGGGAAAATCAAACTTTATCAGCTCAGCTGAAAATAAAATATTTCTCTTAGGCACTGGTTTGGTTTGCTAACCCCAACCTCATTATTTTATTTTAAAACCCATGAAATCAGGGACTAAGAACGAACATGATAAGACACTTTACTGCAGTAGCAAAACCAGACACCGCTGTAATATTTTATGATAACCCAGGAAGAGAATTCACTGTTAGCTCAGGACCATACATAATAAAATACAAACACAGATAATGACTCTAACTCCTTTACTTTACAGGGTGGAGATTATAGCAGCAAAGAAAAGGCAGGCTGGACTGATTGTCAGAAAAACACTCTATCCAAATGACCTGGTGACCCCTCAGTTTAATTTTATTTTGCCTAAATTATATGTATTGAGATTCCAGCCGTGAAATTGATTGCATAATGGCACTCCCCCTGAGCCCAGAGGAGTCCTACCGAAGCAGGGATGCTGGAATATGCCCAGGCTTTTGTGGGTTTGGAACCATAAATACCAGTGGAGCTTGCAGAAGTCCCTGCTGCCAAGGAGTTTCTGCATCTTGTTCCTACATCTCGGGTTATTTATTGTTATTTTATTTCTGGGGATTGCAGCTTAGGACTCATGGATCTCAGTCAGAGAGGATCCTGAAGGCAGAACGGGCCAGCTCTAGGGAGCCTTTATTGATTTAGTGCTTATTGGGGAGGCAATATAGTGTCTGCTGTCATCAGGTGGTGAGATAGGAAGGCTGTGTGCTTCTAAGTAATGGGGTGGAACAAACTCGAGCTATTTCTAAGTCTCCTTTCATCTTCTCATGTGTTATAATGCAGTACCCAAGTACAGAGAGGATAAGTACACGGATTAGATTGACTGGGTCCACAGTCATTAGAGAAGTGCATATTCCCTTGGCCATTAGCAGATGGAAGAGCAATGGATAATCAGTGTGAGGTATTTAGTGTTGTTCATCCTAAAAATCCTCTTAGCCAGGCCTTAATTTGATCACCTTTGAGGATCAAACGTGTTCTCTTCATGTGAATGCTGCATTTCCCCCTTTGAAAGATTGAAGAAAGCAGAAAGATTGAAGGTGAGAGGTCCTAGTGGATCTGGAAGGGAAAGCAGCATTTCATATATGAAATTACTGATCTATCCATTTTCACCGGAAAAGAGTGCCAGAGGAGGAATTTTATTTCCTTATATTAGATTTTGCAGTTAATTTACCTTTTCTTCTCTGCATACTTACGTTTCATGTGTTTTGGTTATGAAAACCTGTCAGATCTAGGTTACTTCTGTGTCACTCTCAGGTGAACCAGCAAAGTCTATTTGGATAGATAGAAAGAGGTACTTTTCCCCCATTCCTTGCATTATATCTTTTCCCACCTTATCTTTAAGAAAGCAAGCATTTCTCATACATCAGGAAAGGAGACTAGGAGCAATTTCAGGGGTTTCTTTACAACACAAAGCCACAGATTCTGATTAACAGCAAGTCTGATGTCCAGTAAATACAAATATGCTGTGCACTTTTTGAGACTTTCAGATAAAGCTTGATGCTTTCCAGCTGTCCAGGGAGATTCTCAGCCAAGATGGCCAGCAGCTTCTTCTCAGCAAGACTGCTGAAACTAGGTGGCTCCAGTGATTAGTAAGATTTATCTAAGCCATTAGTTTAAATCTGATTCAGGTTATCCTCTTAAAGCCCTTTTTGGCTGTGTCAGATTAAATGAAGTAGTAGTTTATGTAGTTCCTACTGGAAAAACTGCTCATATCACCAAAAAGAAAAAACAAACCCAACAAAACGTTTAATGTTGATTGCTGAGGAAAATTCAATGAGCCCTTAAACTCAAACCTCAATTTTCCTTGTCCCTCCCTCTGTCAGCCTCCTTGTTGCTGTTTGAGTAATTTTTTTGGTATTCTCTCTGTCTTGCAGTGCAGTACATATAAGTGTGCAATGTTGAAATGCTTTGTGGTAATACAGTGCTCTACCTTTCAGTAAAGCTCAGTAAGAATGTCAGATACAACCTAAATAAAAAGGGAAAAAAAATTGATAGGCCTTAAGATTATCAGAAATCATTATGCTCATTATAAAGGTGACATTTCAGAGCTTGAGAGGGTGGAGAACAAGCAGTTTGTGGGTTTTGTTTGGTGTGGGGTTGGGGTTTTTACTGTTTTGTTATTTATACTGTATCTGTGTTATGTAACATAGGCAATAGGTGTTGCTCCCACCATCCCAACCAATGAAGAAAATTCCCAATATCTGCTTAGAATCAATGTCACACACTTGGTTACCCATACCCAGCTATTCCAAGGGTGAGCAAAATGCTGTGGCAGAGGAAGGAACTTGCCTTTGGAGTACCAAGGAAACTCAGCCCTGTTCTTTTATACCTCTTTCCGTGGTGTTCAGAGGCAGCTTGAAGCCAGGCTCTGGCAGCACCATTTTCCTTCACTGTCAGAGGTCTGACTAACAAGGACTTTCTGCTGTGAACATCTCCTACTTGCCCTTCCTTTTAACTTCTGTATAATTTCCTTTGTCTTCCATTAATTTAATCTGGTGAATCCTTAATTCTCTGAAGGGTTTCAACAATACAGTCGTTGAACTACTCAGTATAGTTTTTTGGCATCCACTGAAATAAAAAAAAATACTCTTCCAACTTGGCACAGTGCAAATTCACAGACCATATGGCATCTTGTTGAAGTAACTAGATTTGTTTTAGTTTGCAAATACTAACTTGAGTATTAAATGCCAGCATTTTTTTTCTAGTATTACAGTACTTTGGTGATGAGGAAAAAATTAAATTTCACCTTCTGCATTATAGGATTCCTTTTGATCCCCATTAGCCTGGAAAATCAGTAAAAGCTTTGTTCATTTTGTCCCATGCTGGGGAACATGTCGACCTGGCTGGTTTTTCCCTCTTTCCTATCCAAAGAAGCTTCTGTTTACTGGAATTTTTTTATCCTATTTGATTTGTTTGTGGCATCAATTTTAATTTATATTTTAAATTTAAATAAGCAAAAAAGGAGCGAAATTAACAAATCCACATTTTAGGTGAGTTTCTAAGAGGTAGTTGAATATGAAACAGTCATAATAGGTCTTTTCTTACATGTGGCTGATTGCTTAATTTTTATTCTAACTCTTTTTTCCTGGATAGCCTAAGGTATCAGAGGAGGAGTGAACGTAATACTACGCTAAATCTTAGAGTTATTAAGGTCTTCCTTGGGAAAAAGATATGCTTTGGTGCAAAAGTAGTTGTAAATATTTCGTCTGGCAATCCATATATCCAACCAGTAAATTTTCTTATTATTAGCCTAGATTTTCTTTTGATTTTACTCATTTCTTAAAAATATTCCCCATCACCTTAGATAAGAAATCTGAGGAGGCAGTGACTGAAAGCCCAGCTTTGAAAAGCATACTGTGAATGCTCTGTTGGCATTTGCAGAGATTCAGTTAGGGCTTGAATGTTAAAAATCCCAGATTAAACATAAATGCCAACGTGATGCTGCTGACTGACCTCCCAAGACCACATTAGTTTGGATTCTAAAGCTCAATTTTAGCTGGCCAGGGATTAATATGGAAAGAATCCGAATTTTCTCTCTCACATACACTTTTAAAAATTACTGTAATGAGCTGCTGGTGAGGAGGAGTAACTTGTCTTGTCCTTGATTTTTCTCTGTGTATCAAAATGATGACAATCTTTTAGGTCCTTCTTCAATGATAAATCTTCAAAAAGAATGTCCTCAGTTTTCTATTATGCATGCAAGCCTGTGAGTCCTGACCATCTTATCCCAAGTTGCCTATTTACAGTCTTGATGAAACACTGATTAGCTCTGATTAGCTAATGGATCTCTGATTAAAATGTCTAATTAAGAAAGTAAGTTATTTTATTCATGCAGTCAAATTAACTTCCTCCCACAAAACCAACATGAGATAGTTGTGCATGCTGTGTAAGTACTGGATTCTGAAGGTGTACAGTGTTTCCCAAGCAGGGAGAATTTAGTGTATCTAGGTTCATTTCATTAGGTATTGCAAGTTATGCAAGTTTATACCACTTTAATGAAAAGTATTTGTGCAAATAATGTTTTCTTGAAAACACTGTTACATATTATAAGGCAATGAATATCTTGTTAGTGCTGTTTTAATCACGAATTTGTGTTGTGTGCAGGCTTAAACTGGTTGAAAAGTTACATCACTGGGTATTAACTGACACGGTAGCTTTACTTCAGAAATTTTATTGCCAAAGTAGAAATTTAATAATATTTTTCAAGTGATTATTCAGTAACATTTAGAAATAATGATTTTGGAATGATTTTTGAGTGGTCTGTTAACCTTTAATGATAGAATGTGATGAATCAAAATGCAGAGATTTCCATAGTTTCTAACAGTGTATTGTAAATTTTAGCTTGACTGCCCAGAAGTAATCGTGGATAAAGGGGATTGATTATGCTGTCACAGTTGAAACAAATTATTCTAGTGCAAAATTTAATAAATCAATGGGACAAGTCTGTCCCCAAACTGATGTGTCCAACAGCTATGTCAGTATTTCATAAACCTTGCCAAGCTCAACCAAACCAGGACCCAGCTGGGGAAGTTTTCTTTGGTGGTCTGTAGTGATACAGGCAGAGTACCAAAGTTACAAACAATTTCCAATTCCCAGCAATTGGATTTTCTTTTAAACAAGTTGCAGGAGATATATTCTCATTTCCACAAGGACGATGGGAAATAATGAAGTCTATGGGAGATGGAAACAAATCAAGTTCTTTTCTTAAGAAACGCACAGTTAATTGCACTTAAGAAATGGTCTGCACAAATTTAATGAAGGCTTTAAGGATGTGGATTTACGGTGCAAGTGTGGCAGCCAAATTATCTATCCATGGATTTAGGAGTCCCTTAATACTCATAGAGGTGATAGACCATGATGGCTCTGAGGAACTATTAAATCCATCAGGTCGAAAGCAACTTCACATGACAACTTTTACACCCCCATTAAAAGCTGCCAGGCACTTCTCCAACATCCTGGCTGCCAGAACAGCTGCTTTTTCTCCTAGTCAAACTGCACCGTTCACAAACTGTGCTCCTGAACAATTTTTGACATGTTTTCCATTGTCTGATGTCAATAAAAATACTATCTGATGTGATGACAAGAGAATTTATCAGGAGTTCTCTCCTCCACTGAGAATTTTGATTTGCCATTGTGAAAGAGAAAGTAAAATAGAGGAGGAAAAGTATAGGGCTATTAGGAGTCAAGTTCCTTAAAAAGAAGTTAGAGCCTAAGAAAATAACCTGATAACCATGGCGCAATAAATTTCCAGTGTCTGGAATTTCTTCTGGAAATGAGGAGAAAGAAATGAAAATTCCTGTTACAACACCATCCTCGCTTTTTTCTATTATGTACCTGCTATATATCACCCCTTAGAGACCCATCTACTCCTACTTCATCTGTCTTTCTGGTAACCCTTGTGCAGAGCAATGTCACAGAAAGAAATAAAGGGGCAAAGTGGAACACCACTGATAGCACTGCCCAGGGGTAATTTAGTGGGCCATGACAATATTCTTAAAAGAAATATATGGATGCCTATTGTGGCCAGGGTATAGAGAGAAACAAATCACTTCTGCATGAGCTGGGGGTGTGGGAAGCTTCCAACTCTCCCTCATTACGTGTGTTATTAGAAAGCTGAGGCAGGGTCATAATCACATTGAGCCTTGTTTGGGATGTTAGTCAAATCATTTAACCTTGTCACCTCCCTTTAACCTCCTATCTCAACCCAAGAGCGTTGACAAGCTCAAGGAACATAAAACACTTCATATCCTCTTGATGGTGGAATGTGACACTGAGGCAAGAGAATGGCTTTGGCTTCTTTTGTTTCAACTGGCTACAGTATAATTTGCAACTCAGTGGAGGTGTTGGAAAAGCCCATAATGGATTAAAACTTTTGTAAGATTTTGAGATAAGGGAAGCTGTGTGGTTACATATGGAAATATCTGCTAGTGAAAGAATAGCAAATATTAACAAAGTATTAAAAAACAAAAGAAAACGAAAAAACCAATGAAGACAACAACAAAAATTACAACAACAACAAAAACCAAATGTGCCAAAACAAACATGATAAATTTCTAAACAACTTCTGTGAAGCAGGAGAAGCTAGAGAAGCAGGAGAATATCTAGTAAAATACCAGGTTCTAAGAAAAGAAAATACCAGATTGAGAAAGTGAGAGAGAGAATACTTAAATTGCATTATTTTAGAAGAAACAACTTGACAGGCACAAGCTTTCACTGGACTGGATGTACCAAGTGTGAGAGAAAGTCTTTATTGGCACTGTTGAGTATCTATAAGACTCTTCCAAATCATGCTGTGAAAAGAGGCTGGAAATAGAGTCAGGGATGACTTGTTCCTAAGAGACACACATTTTACTGCTGTAAATCTAGCAGCCACTCTTGTGTCAGAAAAAAAAATACTGAATTTGCATTGACTTTGTCCAGCAGTTGGAAGTGCAGGCTCAAACAAACCACTGCGGAGGATACTCATTACAAACTAACTTTGATGGTTTTGACGTACAGTTTGTTATAAGAGATTAGATTTCATCTTGGTTCCACAAACTGATCTTAGCTGCTTCCACAACAGCTGCTTTGTAAGCAGTAACTCTTGCTGGGATGAGGAGTTCATGCAAGTTGTAAGGAGTCATAGGGTGGTTTGTCAGAAGGAACTTTAGAGATCACCTCGTTCCAAGCCCCTGCCATGGGGAGGACACCTTCCACTATCCCAGGTTGCTCAGAGCCCCATCCAGCCTGGCCTTGAACACTTCCAGGGATGGGGCATCTATGGCTTCTCTGGGAAACCTGTGCCAGTGTCTCACCACCCTTCTGGTAAAGAGTTTCTTCCTCATATCTAATGGAAACCTATTCTTTTTCAATTTGAAATGATTCCCCCTTAGTACAGTTCTTGTCAACGTTAGAAGTGGAAACATTTTTAGTGAGAACTATCCTTTGGAAGACAAGTTGAGAATTTGGGGCTTATTTTGGTTTGTTGGTTAGGGGATTTTAGTTTGTTTTGTTGCTTCTTTTAATGACATTGTTATACTTCTAGGATTCATCTCCTAGACAGTGCTTTCAGGAATTGAACACGCACAACTGAAAATAACATCACAATTTTTGAGGAAAAAAATAATTTGAAGTTAGCTCTCTGGGAAATGATGGGAGCTACAGTTAAACTGATTGCTGCCTTCTTTCTGCCACAGAAGGATCATATATAAGCAGGATTTGTTACATTTTCAATGTTACCTCTTCAGTGTTCCGGTCTAACAGTATAAAAATGCTTTTTTTTCTGTACAATTTTACTGTTTTCTCTACATGGAAATGTATATTCTTCCATAATACCTCTTATAATGAGCCTTTATTGCAGGATGGCCAGGGTTGCATTTGCTCGGCTGTAGCTGCTGCTGCAATGTACCTGGGACTGCTTTTAACAGTGTGGTGTCTCAGAGGGCAGATGAATCAAGATCATTTGAGTATTACTCTTTGATTTTGATAAATATTCAATTAAAACAGGGCCTATGAACAGCAAGAGCTCTACCAATATAAGCTATTTTTTTGTTTGTTTTCATCTTGTCCTTCTTTGTATCCAGCATTATATTTTGTCCTTTGTAGTCAAAGTTACCTACCACCCCTCTTGCAGAAGAATTTTACTATCTGTTGAGCAAAAACAAAAGAAAAAAATGGTGCTCAATGGGTTATAAGTCCTCCAGGAAAACATATGTATTAGATACTCATGTTGCAGGATTGTGTCTAGGAAATATCTGCAAGGGGTACTTTAACTGTGTTGTATTGAAAGCCAAAAAACCAATCTGCATCAGCTTTTACCACTTTGCATTAGAGGTGCAAAGAAATTCAATATTTAAAAGCTAAATACCACCACAGGCTTCATATATCTCTTTGCAGTCACTTCACCACAAAAGTAATGACCCATAAGAAAAAAATCTATCATGATATTTACCATTTCAGCTGGGTACAATTAAATTATATACGTTTAATGAGTTCTCTTAGTGACTGAGACTACAAAAATAATTCCCTTTTTCTTTTGAGCAAGGATTGTGATTACTTCCCCCCACTTTCATTTGATGGTTCTTTGTAAAATCACTGCCCTGAAAATGTCAGCTTTGATTTAAAAGGAATGCAGATGTAAAGGCTCCTTCCCTCAATGGATGTACAGATCTGTACAGTTTTTTAAAATCTATTTGGAATCAAGGTACAAATCTATGTTCTCTAGTGATGCTTAGTGTCGGTAAATTCTCCTTGAAATCTTCTGGAACAGCTAGATGACTTCTAGCCCACCTCAGAGTAGAAAAAAATATGGAATGTTTTCTTAAAATATATGAAACTATTTTCAATTCAGTGTATTTCTCATAAGTTGGGAGCAATAGAGAAGCATTAAGGAGCTAGGAGCTTTTAAAAATCAGCTGAGAGTTTTAAATAAGCTCTGGTGTTTTGCTCTGTTTTCAGTGATTCTGATCCATTTTGTTTTTCCTCTCTGCCTGCCCCAAGCCCTTCTTTTTGCCCTCGGAGAGTTTCCTTGGAAGAACAATTATCTGATCCCAAACTCTAGGGTTGGTCTGCCTGCCTGCTTTACAAAGCAAGAGACACACTCTCCATTACAGAATGGATTTGTAGTTTTGCTGCCAGCAGACAATTCTTTTCTCTTCATGATGGTGGAATTCCATATCCCATTATATTCTACCAAAAGCATGATAAGAAGGAAATTTGGAAATAGTACCTCGTCTTTCAATGAAAATCTGCCTCAAACTGAAGAAAAGCAGCATCTTGGTACTCACTAGCCATTTAGGTAAATAACCAAATCCACGGATTTTGTGAGGAGAGGGGGGAAGTCTTTAGTAAAACCTCATCAATCTATGGTTGCCTGTGTTATGGTGCAAGAAGAGAGGGAACACTTGTGACTTGTAAGAGCTTTGCCATGCCTGTTTCATGGGACATCATCAGCCTGCAGGAACTCTGGGTCTGTCCTTTGCAGTTTTTCACATTTTGGCAAAGTGGAAGTTGGGCCCCACTGGCATGCAGTGTTTGCAAATACGTCCTGAGAACGCCGCAGCTCCTCTGTGTGTGATTTTTGTGTCTATGTGTGATTAGGGAAGTTCAAAAGCCTTCTGGGCAGATACAGAACTGTCAAAAGGGGTGGGGGTGGTGGTGCTATGTTTTTTTTGTGCAAGTAATCTCCTCACAAAGTGAGATGGATGAGTCCAGAACACCATAAGGCCTGAAAGGCTGAAGGGCCCTTTATAATATCAGAAAGCAGCAGTAATGCGTCTGGACTCCATTACTAATTTTATCAAGTTGGTTCAGCTACATTTAAACAACAGTAGAAAAAAAGATGAGTCCTCTGCCTTGACAGCATTTTCAGGGGAAGGGAACCTGAAGTGCCTGGAGACCAGCTTATATTGTGACTATTCCCTGAAGGGTTCCTAAACAGTGTTTGTTCCCATATTTTTTTTTCTCACGGGACTCTTATTGAATTAAAAGCTTCTTGAGGAGAACTGCATGAGAAATGTGCTTTGTGGTCTGCTTGTTAATAGAAATGCTTTGGTAAAATACTGTATTAGCTTCAGATTTGATGTTGGAGATAATCAAACCATTTATAGAGGCTAATTCTGCATTCGTTGTAGAGAAAAGAAGGAAATAATAACAATGTGTGGTATTAATGGTTAGCTCTCCATACTGGAAGACAGTGAGATCTGAGGCTTTAAACTTAGCTCCACAACTGACAGAGCAACATAAGTCCATCTATCTTAGAGTGTGGGATGGTAAAGGGTGGTTAATTAATTCTGATGGAAATGCACAGGCTATAGACTTGTAACAGAAATAATTAGTCAGGTTTGTGAGTTTGGAGATGCATTTGACTTGCCTAATCCTCCAGCCTTCCAGCATAATAAGTTGTTGCAAGGCTCACTTGGGGGTTTTGTGTGGCTTCAGTATTAACTTCAAGCTGAATTTTGCCTTTTTCATTTATTTGACACCAGTTTTTTTAGCTTTATTTAATTCCTCTATTTCTTTATCAAGAACATCACCATGACTTTTTCTTCCACTCACTTTGGACCTTCTCCAAAACTTATTAAAATTGATGGGGTTTTTTTATGTCTGCTATTAAAGAGAATTGAAAGAAAGCATAAAACTGTCACAACATTATATCAGCTTTACATATTTATGAAAGGAAAATAAACTTATTATGCATGATAGCTTGTATTCAGTGGAGATCTGTACTGTAAATGAGTTTAACTACAGTTTCTTATCACTGAACTGTTACTACTGTTCTTTAATATGTCTTTAGGAAAGACAAATTATGCTCAGTATTATTATTCTTGCTCTCCATCTTGAACTCTTTGCATGTAATATTATCCCTTCTGGAATGATTTAATTAGATTTTATATGATTGTGATTCTTGAATAGCATTGTAGAGGTTAAACAAAGCTAGAAGTTAGACTTCAGGCAGTAACAGTTGCTTGATATCTGCTTTAACCTGGTGGTTATTTTAATAATGAAATCTTCCTGAGAAAAACATGCTATATGGCATAAAATTTAATGTTTTAAAATGCACAACGTGTTTCACAAGAATAGAAACGGAAACATATAATAAGAGGGTGTGATATATGAAGCCTGTTCTGACTACAGTACACTAAGTGTGCTAGTATTCAAACTAAATGGTATGAAGATAATAGATGAAACTTATGTTTCTCCATGGGTACAGAGCTATTTTTCCACTTTATGTCAGGTAGGAGAGGACTGGGAGATGATCAGCACGAGGTAGAAAAACTCCCTTGGGCAATCAGTGTCATCTCTGGGGGGAACCAAAGAGCTTCTGCTTCAGCCTCCCTCTCTTTGCTTCTCCCCCAGCTCCCTCACGCCTGTAACCCATCTTTTTCCAATTGCACCAACAGCCAAAATATTGCCCTTGACTCTGTTTGATTTGACCTGAAGTCAAGTGGGGTTACATATTTGTGGTTTTGTCTAGCAGGGCTTCGTGCTACTTCTCTGAGTACTTTGGGAATTTGCAACACCTAAATTTCACCTGGAGACCTCAGTCAACTGCCCACATTGAGTTGAGAACCTTCCTCTGAGCTGGGGTAACTCCTGAAGCTCAGAAGCTCTCAGTGAACACTTGTTCTAAAATGAGAGGATGCTCCCTTTGCTCATGGCAAGGACTATTTGTTGGTGTTTCTATTTGAAACAGAAGTATCCTGGGTTTGTAATGGATTTTAATTTTAATGGGACTATTTATGGACACCTATTCATTCTTCTGTGATCAGACTGACTGTCTACAGCATAAGATTTCAAGATAATTTTAGTAGTAAAACACCAGGCTACTTCTTACTTCAAGACAGGTTTGTGCTAAAAATTTTCAGTTCTCATAAAAATTGGACAGGAGCAACAGGGAAACAGCTTATATTACCCCCCCTCCCTCCATTTCCTAATCTTCCACCCTATTAATTAAATGATTATGTAATTAACGTTTCCAAGGAATAGCTACATTTGTGTCCAAAAAAATATCCCATATACAGTGTGACTTATTGCCATGTGGTAAATTTACATTTTGTGTAAATGTAAATGTTAAAATCCTTTAATTCAATCTTTTCATGATTATGCCCACAGATGTGTCTTTGCTCATCAATATTTGAATGCTCTGCATAGATACAAGTGACTCTGTATTATTCTCCCCTATCTAAGCCCTTAGTTTAAAACAGCCTTAATTACAGCCTTCTGCAATCACTTTTATAATTTAATTTTACAATTAATACAGAGCCCCTGAAGTACGTATTTTGCTGGTCCATATACTTCATGTTTTGACAGTGATAATTACAAGATTTGCCTGCATATTTAGAATTTACCTTGGTTAGAAATCTTTTAAGGGATTTAAGTCAATGTTCAAGAATTTGCTAACCTTAGCCTAAGGTCAAGAGGAAAATTCACTTATGTTCTTCCACACATGGTGCTGTTCACTGTGTGACTTGCAAAGATCTGGTCCTGGCTGACACCATCTCACTGCATCTAAAATTAATTTCAACTCAATCAATCCTCTAGTTCCAAATACTTATCTGTGTCTAATCCATTCTCATGCAGGCACATGCATGTGGAGTTTCTGTGAGTATGAGGGAGGGAAACAGATGGCTTTAACAGCAAGATTTTCCAATGACTTCTAGTTAATACAATATTTTCTCAGGAAAATAATCTCTCACATGATTTATTAGGTATTTCTTGAACAGGAAGCCTAGTAAGTATCCAAGTCATCTTCATTTCTTCCCCAAATATTCATTATGCCATCCAAATACAACACTTAGTAATTTTCTGAGGAAATTACCTTTCTTGTAGGTCTCGCCTTAATAAGCACATTGTTTTTACTTTTCAAGTCATCATTGGGAGTTAACCACAGGCAGAAATAGGTTTGAATGTCCCTAAATTGCATGGAACAGTGGTTTGGCCTAACCAGCAAGACCTTGCCTAGAGCAGGCAGTTTCAGAAGGTCAGGGTTCATTGGGGATGAACCCTCTCCAATGCCAGTTTTCCTTTTTGCACACACAGTTGTGAGGAGGTGAAGGAATGCCTGAGCACACGTGATTTATAGTGGTGCTTGCATTAAGAAGCACAGAGCAAGCACTGCTAACTCCTGCTAATGCCTTTATAAAGCTGCAATTCTGGCCTGTGCTTCCACGGATTTAAAACCAAGTTCTCCCAGCATTCTCATCTTTGCTTTCACGGGTGGTGGAAGAAGCCAACACCATTAAGAGCCAGTCTTTACGTGTTAAAAGAGAAGCATCAGCCCTGTGGAAATTCCTCTCCCAGAGGGATGCAGAGGCTTGGCACGTGCGGTTATGGAAGCAGGTCTAGAGATGAGCACAAGTGTTACTCTGAAGAATCACTCCTCCTGGCATGTTTCCATGGTCTCCCAAAGGAAAAGCAGTTAAATGTTTAACAGGACTTAATCCCTTCCCCAATTACCATCGCAAGCTGAAGCTGTAGCGACAGCCAGGAACAGCAGAGAGGTTTCCTTCCTCCAGTCCGTAGAGAAAGGGGCTTGACACGGACTACATGGAAACCTCAGCAGTTCTGAAACTTCTATTAGCTTTCAGAATTGCTCTTCTCTGTGATGCAGAAATGCCTTTCCCCTTGCCAACAGTAGCAGGAAGAAAACACACTGTGTGTCTGTGCGTCTGTGTATGTGAGAAAAGGCATTTTAATGGTGAAGGATGATAGAAAAAGTATGTAAAGGACAAAGTAACTCACAAATATAGTTATATACAGGGTATAGTCTGAGTCACGCTGGTGACATCACTGTTGAGAATAAGATGCACATGAGAGTTGAATACCTAAGTTTTGGGTTGATTTTGTTCAACTGAAAGGGCAGTGAAGTGGAATTTTTGCAGAGACCTGTGATCTCTAGCATTTGTTTTGTGTTTTTTTCCTATCTCATGGGAATTGAAATAAGAACCTAGAATAAGCACTGTTTAATTTTAATGACTTAGTTAAACAAATGCATTTTATCATTTCATCAGGCTTATGGATTGTTTTTTTCTTCCATCATTGAGCTGAACAACACAAATATTGGTTCTGCAGATAAGGAATTCAATTAGCATTTCAAAGGTGTCAGACTCAACTCCCTCTCCTAACAAGTTCTTAGTAGCTTATTTGGTATGATTGGGAGCTTCGATGAAATTAGACAGCCTACCAAAATGAAAGGACATACATAAGAAAAAAGTTGTTTTGTTTTGATATCATACAAAAATCATTCCAGAAGCCTTTGAAAATCTGGGGAAGGGAGTTACCATAAATATCAGGAGTAGTAGCTTCCCTAAGGGAGCTAAGCGAATGCATTGATATCTAGAATTTTCAGATTTTAGGAAAATTTTGAACTAGGAAAAGTGTCTGTATATGCTTTAACTCCTCTGCTACTGCTTACAATTGGAAACTTATTTGCAGTGCATTTCTTAAGGAGAGCTAAATTTGCCCTGAACAAAGGAGCAGCATGGTCCTGCTGTATATTCCAGACTAACAACCTTTCCTGCCTTTTGCCACCCTGCTGATAGAGGAGTATCCAGAGTGCAGGCTGGGCAAGAGGCCAGTAAAACAGGGTGCTGCTGGAGTTATCTCTCCTGGGAGAGAGCTGCAGATGCAGTGGAATCCCCCCTGGCACATGCTCACAGGGGGTGCACAACTTCCACTGCAGCCATCTGCCCTCCAACGCCCAGCTTGGAGTACGAGCAGCACCAGAGCCCAGAGAGGTTCCCCTTCCTCCTTCTAGGCAGATACAGGTTAGAAGCTGCCAGCACTGGCATATCCACGTGGTGCAGTGGATCAAGCTTCCAGTTTTATCTGTGCTGCCAGAAAAACAGACAGGATCCAAAAGTGCCTTGGGCAAAGCTGCACTCTGAGGAGTGAATCCAATCTAGCAGAAAAGACAAATTCAGCTTTTTTTGGTGAAGATGTTCTGTTTGTTTTTTTCAAACGTGCTTTTTATAAAAAGGAGGATAAAGAAGGGAAGAAATGAGTTCTGTTCCTGCTAAAGTTCCTAAAAAGGTGAAAATACATGAAAATGAGAAATAATACTACTCAGGGTAGCACATAGTGCTATAAGAGGCAGTAGGTGCAAACTCAAGCACTTGTGACAAGTTGTGCCTGTCCAGGTGGAGATTAGAAATCATAGAGCACAGGCTCCCAAGGCTCTTCACAATTTGTCTTCTCATGTTCCAATGCATATTTTGCATGTAATGGATGTCTGACTTCACCCCACTCTGCCCTCGTTAACAAAAATCTGTATTTTATACTCACATGGTTCTGGTGTTTATGTCTAAAATGTCTTTCGATCACTTCTCAGTATTATCTTAAATGAGAAACTTCTCTTAGGGAAAAAAAAACAAATAGAATTAGAAGATATAGCGTGAGTGAGATTTTGAATGATTTTCAGGGATGGTGAAGATTAACACAAAATATACAGAATTGCTAGCTGACATAAAGATTTATGTAACCACCACTTATCTTAGCATGTGTGAGGGTTGGCTTCTGCCTTACTGGTGACCTACCTTCCCAGCCTTGCATTTAGTTAGTAACAGCATGATAACCCTGTTAAAATGCAAAATATTGCAGCCTGTCTTTGATGCTGACTTCAGATTAAATTCAACTTCTGTGTAGGAGGATACAACTCTTACAGACTACAAAGCAAATGTAGCCCTACTGGTTCTTGACTGCTCTATAATAGGAGTTAATGTCCCAAGTTTGCTTCAGAAGTTCTGCCTTGAAGACAGCAGATGTGTTGCTAAAGCCATCTGGCTCTTTTTTGAATATAATTTGTATGCCTATAAATAATCACTATGCATATGGGCTGCATTTCAACCGTGTGTTCCTCAAACTATGTAAGTTAAGTTAATTTATTTCTTCTGGTCTTACAAAGAACTTCTGCCATACATTCCTGTCCTCTTGTTAATATTCTTGCAAACTATCAGAGTAAAAAAAAAAAAAAAAAAAAACCAACTTTTACGTACTAAGAAGCCAGAAAAGTTGATTAGACAAGGAAAACTAAAATACCCCTCTAGGCATAAGCAATCACAGAGCTCTTTTCAGTATTTTCCAGCATTTGAAGTAGCAATTTAGAGTCCCAGAGCTGATTCCATCTCCAGGCTGCACGTGTGGCATTAAGAAGTGTTAGAGAAGGGATGCAAACAACCTCAGTCAGAGATATTCTTCTGAAATTATTTCTGCTTAGTGTGCAAAAACTTGATGTGTGAACTCTTGTTCACCTTTCCATTCAGGATTCTCCTACTGATCAGCTGCATAGTTATGACTCATATGCATAGAAGATTTCCTAAGCCAGCACTAAATTTGGCTTTTCTCTAAACTGAAAAAAAAACCCTCACAAACTTACAAAACAGATATTTAAATCAATCCCCATTGCTTGCATTCTGCTTTATGAACTACTGTAATTTTGCTGCAGAACTTTCCAGTCTGTGTTCTTTAGCATAAAAAAGATAAATTGAACATCGTTTGTTCATATTTGATATTACCCGCTCTGATATCAAAAATGAGGAAATAAAGATGGATATCATTGCATTCTAAGCAAAAAGAAACTCAGTTTTTGCCCTTGTTAGCATAAGCAGAATAAAGAATTCACACAACCTTTTTAGATGACAGTTTGAAAATGCCTGTTATTTATTAGAAAATAGCAAAAGGCCTTGTTACATGACTGCTTATGAAGGAGCAAATTATTTATAGTCTGCTTGGCTACATATAACCCACAATTAATTGCAGTAAAAAAACCTAACGTTTTTCCAAGTTTTAGGATTATGGAAGATACAACCATCACTGCAGACCTGCTTAGGCTCTCTGTGAGGAAAGGACATGGGATGTAGATCTGACATTGTAGATCCCAAGTGAGGAAAGGACATGGGATGTAGATCTGACATTGTAGATCCCAAGTGTCTAGAATTCTGTTGGGGAGCTCCAGCTCAGTGTCAGTTCATGTGTATTCTTGGATTAAGTGTGTGAGCAGCCTTTTTATTTAAAAAGAATGCATTTACAAACTCACAGCAACACTTAGATACAAGATTTTTTTGGCAATGTAAGTGCAACACAGTATATTTAGATGGGTCAGATGTTGAGCTCAAGAACTTCAACTTTGTTCTTATTTGGCTTTTCTTAGGTGTGGTGCAGAAAAATGTCTTGTAGATCCATTCAGATTTAGAAAGTCAAGTGCAAGCTATTTTTTAAATAACAGCATTATGTAAATATACACTAAAGTACATGCTCATGCATGTAATGCAAACTAATGCAATATTCTGCTTACCATTTCACTTTCCTTACACATACAGGTTTTGATCAATTAACACTGGTTACCAACCTTCTGAACAAGCATACAAACTGAAAAAGATTCATTCTTCTGAGGTGAAACACTTTTGTGTGCCTCTTTATAATTTTTTTCTCGCTGCAAGGCTTTTGAAATGAAAGAAATCTGAAATGTATGATGGCACTGCTCTTGGTAACCACTTAAAGACTGTCCTGGTTGAGCTTTCGTTTTCCACAGTGATCTTGAATTTCAGACCTTTTAGGATACTACTGAAACAAAAGTCAACTAAGCTTATTTTTGAGACCCAGAATGATCTCCTGTGATCTCCTCTATCTGAGTGCACCACAGCCTGCCTTTGCATAAAGGGTGGAGGCCTTGGAGGGTGGTGTTATATCTACTAAACACTTTTCAAATAGATAATTGAAAATAGCTGTTTCCTTGATACTAGCTTCATGATCAAAGGTAGAATTCCCATCTCCTTCCACTTTCTTCCCATGACTGTAAACTGCCTGAAAATGTTTGTTTGATTAGACTTTGTGGTTTCATTTACTGAACATCTGTAAAACACTTGTATCTAAAACCCTTTGAAACTTCTTGCCTCCTTCTCGAATTCTGTCATACTTGCATTGCCTCAGTTTTGTTGTGTTGTTTGTTTCTGCTTGAAGCAAAGAGGAAAAAAAGGAGTTTGAAAACCAAAAAATGATGTGGGGCCATATTTTTAAGCGCATCTCTCCTCCACCTCCGTCACTCAGGACGCAAGCATGGTGCAATCAGACTGCAATTAGACTACAGCACACAACTGTATTGTAAAACACCACTAAGACAACAGCTAGTGATGCTGATGGGGAGAATGGCTGCATATCCTAGGAAACAAGGAATGACTCTAAAAAAACGTATCTCATGTAGCTGCAGAATGCTTTCCTCTAGCTAGGAGTGTCTTTTCCTGGTTTTCTAGCTACTGCTCCAATGAAAAGACAAGGCTGGTATGTTGAGTGATGGAAATATTCTCCAAGAGGCTTATGTCTGATGTTGACAGGGTTTTCTTGCCTCCTTCATCTTCCCTCTCTCTTGCTGCCCATTTGCATGCTTCCTCTTAGGAGACTGACTTCCATTGTGTGGAGCTGTGCTCATTTTGATTTACTGAAATTGTTCAGCATCGTAACTGCGAGCATTCATTGCACAGTAAAAAAATATTATTTTATATAACACACAGAATTTATGCATCCTATATTAATTAGTCTCTATTAGTCAGTGCTCTAGAGGCTTAAAAAATAGCTCCAGATTGGAGAAATTCAGTGTATGAGTGAATGATACTTTTATTATCATGCATGGCAGTCTGACCATCTGAGTCTTGCTTTGGAGCAGGTTACCAACAAATGTCCTCAAAGGGCACAAAATTTTATCCCATGTAAAAGCAGCATTTTCATTTGGAATTTACATAAATAATCTCAGTAGGAAACATGCAACAAATTTAACAGCACCCTGTGATCCTTGTTAGGACTAAACAATACAAAAAGTGTCTGCATTGGTGCTGTGTTTGTTGCTACTTGCAGCAGCTACTGCAAGTGATAAACAGATATCCCATCCCCTTGAACCTTGCAGGTTGCTGCATTGATCCCTAGGGCTGTGTTTGAGCACACACTTTTCCTCTCACCCGTGAGATGGGATGCCTGTGATGGGAGAAGTTTCAGAGAGTATAAATTCAGTCACAGGACTGTGGGTAGTGTGTGCTTTACCTCCTGATGTTTTCAATCACTGGAATGGCCATGCCATAACCTCCATTTCATTCCCTAGCTGAAAGTGCTCCCTTACCTTCCTATTTTTAACACTTTTCCTGCTGATGTTATTTTGGCCCCTTTTATTCCTGTTGCTTCCTAGTTCAGGGAACACTTCAAAGGCTGTTTTCCTTATAGAAGGAGGCCACACAAAGCTCTTCCCATGTGGCACAATCTTTTTTTTTTTTCAAACTGTAAGGTAGCATCTTTTGCTTGCTTAAGTTACATGACAAAGTTGAGAATCAGAAAGTTAGGGTAAGGAATTAAAATGTGACTTCATAGTGCACCGAGTTCAGTAACTGATCTTTTTGTCTTCACAATTTCACGAGCTTAGTAACACATTTTAATAATCATAAGAGATCTATAAGCCAGCTTGTGAAGTGACATTAGCACAAAGACCATATGGATGATTGTGAAATATCTTGTTGAATTTTTAGGAGTGTGAATTTGTCTAGAGTCATGTCTCCCTGAATACAAAAATAATTCCTCTTCTGTTCGCTGTGAAGTTTTAGTTTCTAACAACACAAAGCCTTGCAAACTCTGTTTTGTAGATTTTTAATTCAACCTGAATTATCACATATAGTTCTTTCTGTAAAGGGCCTGAATATCCACAGTGATCTACATGCAGTGTTATTGGTGTAATAAAATTAATAAATTAATCAGAATATAAAGGGTGTGTTGCAGAGCAATTATCAAAGAGCAGCTTTAGTTGTTGTTACTAAAGTAATTTCATCAGCAGTCCACCCGTCTACCTTTCAGACTTTCTTTATGAGCACACAAATTTCCACTTTTATGTACATATGCCCTTTTTGCTGTGTGCCTCTTTCAGCTGTTGATGAATTATTGATTTCTCCTGTCACAATTCTTTTGAGTTACAGTACTCACGATGCTGAAAAAGAAACAGGATTCATTATTGTACTTTTTTTGAAATGTGTTCCACTCTCTTTAGACTTTCTTAATTTCCTGCAAGGCTACATGGAAGGGGTATTGAAATGACCCCAAGGACAGGGCATCAACCTGCACCCAGATGGGATGGTTCTTCATAAATTTCAAATAAAATGAAGAAGACGGCAACAGAGTTCAGGAGTAAATTTTCTCTATCAGAAATCAGTTCTTCTTCCCACTGGGTTTGGAATAAGAAACTGTATATTTACTAAGGAGATAATTATTTTGGTTTTACTTTGGGTTTTCAGTTAGCCTTTTGAAGGATATGTTTTACAAACCTGCTGTGAGGTAATTGGGTGTGCTTGCCTTTCTTTCACAGATAACATACCTTTAATGGCAGCAGAGGGAGGTTAAGAAAACAAGCCAAGAAACGTAAAAAAATGAGCAGGCTAATAGTTTAACCTTGCAGTATTAAATATCAGGTTTGATTAGACTTCCAAGACCAGGGATTTTGGCTTAAATGACTTTCCTTTAGCTGCTGTGGTTTCATTCATCCCATGGAGTCCCTGCCTGCTCTTGGACCGGTGTTTCTGCCCAGGAGCTCCAGCCAAGGCAGGGGTGGCTCTGGCCACCAGGACCACTGCTCCCAGTCAGCTCTGGCACCCTGGGCTTGGCAGAGCCACTAACACAGTTCAGAGAAATATGTGAGACTGTCACAGCAAGCACGTGTGAGATGTGTTTGGTCTTTTTCTCTGTTTACTAGAGTCTGGCCTAAGACTTAGAACATGGAATTTAATTTACACTCTACATTTGTACGACGAGTTCTATGGACTGGGGACTTGGTATCCAAACACAGTTCTATAAATATTTACATCTTGCCTCAAATACTCTCCATCACAGAGTTCTATGGTCTATTTTCAGGCTGGAGAGAAACACAGAAATGCTTAACCAGTTTTGTAATTTTAAATGGAGTTGAATGTTCACTGGTTCCTATGAAGATTTGGTAAAAGGAAAAGGGATTTTTTTCTTTGTTTTGTTTTTTTTTTTTTAGAATTCCACTAACTGCTCTAAGTCTACGTTGATTCATATTGATACTAAACAAAATAAATACACATTTCCTACCAGGAGTAACATAATGCAAAGGACTTTGGTGCATGCCAATAAGTGGATTGAATGATGGATACATTAAATAAGCAAGGAATGAACATTGATTATTATATGTAAATCAAATACTGAACTTTCAGCCCGGAAGGATTTTTTGACAAAATTTGCAAGACTTTGTTTCCTTGTGATACTAAATGCCAATGAATATCTGCAAGCAGAACATAATTTCTCTCTGCAGTGAGCTCTGTAAACATCTTGTCAGAGAAGTAAATTGTTTGACAATCAAATGCAGGATGTCCAGGAGAATTCAGTCCAGGTTTATTGTCGTTTATGTCTTCTGCAAATCAAATGACTCATGGCACAATAGGGCAAGAAACTTCAGTAAAGATCACTGTTATGAGCAGATGGCATATGTTTGTGTTAGGAACCATGTACCCTCCCAGATTACCTTCAAAACAATTCAGTTTTCTGATTGGAGGCAATGAAATAAAAGATAGTGGCACACTTCTTTCCCTTTTAGCTGAATCAAACTCAAATATGTCATTGAGTAAGAAACATTTTCATTTCTCGTTCTTAGATCATTTCTATTACTATAATGCAAAGGCTGTTTTGAAGTAATAATTAGGGGGTTATATTTTAGGATTCATAGAAAATAGAACTCAGAAATAAGGAGGTTACTAGTCCTTCCCTTGAGTCAAAATGTCATGACTTTTTGTCAGATCCACTCTTTAAAACTTCTCCAGGAAATTCATTCCAGTGCTTGCTGTTGTTTCAATTGGAAAGGTTTTCCTACCTTAAATGTTTTACCTACCTTAAATTCACCACACTTCATTTTAACTCTACTGCTTTTTCTATTGTCTGCTGTAAATCTTAAATGCAGTATAAACATCCTCTTGAATTTTAAACCTTATTATCAAAGAGTTTATTAACCTCTTGCAGCCTGCTGCAAATTTAAAGCCAGTTTTCCTTTCTCTCCTTCTGGTCTTTTGTGAAATAGCAAACGATGCAAGATTGGGGTAAACTCAAAGGTCAGATTGGTAATTTTTCTTTCTAATTTAAAATGAAGCCTTGACAAGAGAGGTGGTCTAGTTCCCATTTTCTGTTGACTTGTTTTGTTGTGCAGCTATTTCACAGCAGTTTCCTGATATTCTTGGTCTGTAACTTGTTTATGAGATGGACATGTCAGATACATCTTTACTAAACTCCAGGAATCTGGAATTTACTGTTTTTTCCCCAAGGAAAGCATATTATGAGGTCATACATAAAAGGAAAAGGGATTGTGTTTGGTGAAATATATTCTTGGCAAATACCTGTTGGCTGTTGCTCGCTTTATTTCTTTTCTTAATTTGCAGGTCTTCTTTTTACTAGTGCAGGCAATCTCTTTCTCAGGTTATGTCACTAGCTGAAAGTAAAATTTTATGTTGTTCTTTCAAAGATGGTTTCATGTCCAGCTGTAGGAATGATTGGTACAAAATAACAGCATTCTCAGTGTTTTAGGAACACTCAGTATGAAGTTTGGAAATTATGGTTCATGCCAAAATTGAGCCCTTTTTGCTCAATGAGCCAGAATTTGTGTGTTTGGACTTATAAATTCCATCCTAGGTATGCTTGTATTCAGGCAGGGAGAGTTGATATTGGTCATCCCCTGGAATCATTTTGGACACAGGCTTTGTTTAATTTAAGTCCACCAGGAATATGTCCCTCTTTCATTATTTATTTCTTTCCTTTAGGCAGATCCTTCCAGAGTCCTTGATTCTTGGCTGAGTTGGGCAGGTTCTCTGCCCTACTTTTCACAGCGGCTGAGTTATTTTTCTTGGATGATAGTTTCTTGAAACATTACGTAAACTTGATAGGTTGCAAAACATGGAAACAGATGAATGAAAAACACAAGCCTACTTTTTTTGTGTGAGACAGTTTTCCATTTTTGTGATTTTTTTTCTATTTTTGGTACTAAAATAATTTTAAAATGAAAGGATATAGCCTATGGTGAATAAGATTCTTTGATCCAATGATCTGTTTGCTAAAAATACAGTTTATTTCCAGCAAGATTTCTTATCAAGTCCTAAATTCAGTGAGTGCCTCAGGTCTCTATCTTTTCTTGGGCAACAGGTCTTCTGTTAGTTCTCCTTCAGTCTCACAGATTTGAAAAGTATCATTATGTAGATAAGGGAATGAGAGCATCATGCTGTAGAGCATGTAATCTCCAGATAAGTTTGGAGGTTTTTAATCAGGGGTGTTTGAAATATTTTATTTGAATAGCATGATTTATTGCAATAGTGCCTTTTACAAAGAATTTATTTGTAAACATTTAGGTAAAATTGATGAACATGTAGCCCTCACCTGTAAGATGTGGATCTGTAACTAAACCAAGAAACTGAGCAAAGACAGCTGAGGTCTGAGTCTCTTCTGGTTTTAATGCATTGGAGCAATCAGGGCCCTGTACACTTGAGAAATTCAGTGTGAGGAGCAGGAATGACACCCCATTTCTCTCATTAATATGTGCCATTGCTGCAGCCATGTCATTCTCTCACTTGCCTCTAAAAGGTGATCCATCCTTCAGTGTTCTTCTACTGATGTTGTATTTGATATTATGCAAAAAAACCTTTTCTCCTTTGAGTGATCGTTTTTCCTCTGGCCAAAGAAATAATTGATTTTTTTAAAAATTGGTAAAACTGGGCAACAGGGAAATCCAGCAGCAATCTTTCCTCTCTTACAAGGAAATGGCATTATAACTGTACTCCAGTGCAATCTTGTGTTTACTGCTTCCCCCACTTCACCTGAAAGTATCAGTCATTTTGTTATAGAAGCTCAAAATCTAGCACACAAAGCCCAGCAGCAGTGAGAGTCCACTAGGGCTCGAGGCTCAAGCAGAACTTGAAACTGGACATGAGAATGGATATGAACTTACACAGACCACTAGTTTACAGGTGAGGAAAACACCACTGCTGAAATCAACTCATCCTATGCATTCAAACTGGAAGTAAATTTGTGTGTGGAACTGCATGATTTCAGATAAGATACCAACAAGTGCAAGAGCCTTGTTGCTAGACTGTGTGAATGTATCCTAAGCAAGTGCACAAGGGAAGGAATGAAAGCAGTTAGCCCTGAAATCTGAACACTTTCCTGTTCATTCTTCCTACTTTATCTTTCTGTTCCCAGTCCCAGTGCCTTAATGTGTCACAGCGGGAGATGGTGGGGTATCCTCACCCAAAATCATCATAAATGTTAAGCTGGTTATTCTTTGTCCAGTCAGAACAGCTTTTACTCCATGCAGTTGATGTCATTCTCACTTGGACTTCTCTCTGCCTGTGAATTTGTATGTATGGTTATTCCAGGGGTCTTTCTCAAACCAACCAAACAAACAAAACTGCGCAGGGATTCACGTTCCTCCTCTGTTTCTTCATGTAGCAGCTCATGCTCTAGAATATGTACAAAGACCAGTAGCTAGTCTTAACATTATGTCTTGAAACCTTTTTCAAGTTTTTATGAATTGTCCAATATTTAAAAGCTAGTTTTCAGTCCACTGTTTATGAAATAACATTTTTCTTGCTGGTCTATATTATTGGCATTTTATCAGTACGTAGAATTATTTTGTAATCAACAAAGCCAAGAAAAGAAACATTTTTTTCTTATTTCTGAAAGAATATTTGGCCAGAAGAATGTTAACCCTGCTGTTAGAAATATGGCTTTTACTCACAGTTTTCTTTTTCTTTTTTTTTTTTTTTTTTTTTTTTTTTTTTTTTTGCCATGGTTTTTTTTGGA
>WAAE01025148.1:0-25433 GCA_013400495.1 Nicator chloris
GCTCACCACTGAAATGAAAAATAAGGAAGGTGTAAAGAGGTAGATAAATAGGAAAATAAAAGGAGTAATAAAAATGCTACTGCCATAATTAATATTTTTCAAGCAATCTCATCTCTAAGATAATTCTAATAAAAGAGAGGAGCATATTTCATCTCAAGGAAAGAAAAAGAAGAGAAAATATTGTTTTCCCAGACTGTCATTTTCGATGGTTTTGGGGCTTTTTTAATTAATGTCATTCAAAGATCTTTACTTTTTCAAAACAAGCAGAGATAATCCTATGTGAAGTGAATTTTCTTTTCTCTACAACTGCAAACTATGCAGGTAATTACAGTGTAGCTGCTGCCTCAGCTGTGGTGTTACGACTAGTGGGAGAACCATAAAGGAGAACTTTTCAAGGATGGTTTAAAAGTCACTGAGTTTAGGCCTCACCCTGTGGCAAAACCTTGGGATTCTGTATAATTTTTATGCTCTAGTTTTACATCGTGCACACGCTGGAGAATGAGGATATCTAAAATATAGGGTCCATTTGTTTTACTGTAATGGTTCTGTGCTGGAATCTGCAAAAAGGATCATGTCCACGATCTCTGTCACTAGCACGTGCAAGTGTAGGTGCAAGGACAAAAGTTGTGAACAGCAACCCAACAGGGAATAAGAATCACATTTTAACACAGCATTTTAGTGTGTATTAGCTGCAGAGATAAGAAATGTAATCTACATTTATGAAATTAACATTTTTATACCTAATGGAAAATCTGTAGTCATCTTACAGCTTGGCTGGTTCTTAAATCCTTGGTTATGAAAAGCCTTTTGAGACTTAAAAGGATACACACATCCATCTTTTCACAGTCCTCCTTAAAAGTAATCATCAGTGTAGCCACCAAAACACACATGTAGATAATTTTATTTACATGAACTGAGTGCTACCCCAAATTCTTCTTGGAAATGTGCTGCACAGCTCTGTATCACCTGTTGCAAACGCTACCCTGAGAGCACACAGTGACCCCATCCCTCTGATTTTTTCTTCTTCTGTTACTTGCAAGAAAAGATCATCTAAGAGCAGTGAAAATTAATATGAAAAATAACATGAACAGAAAAATCACATCAAATTGAAGTGTCTTATATAATAGCAAGTGTTCTGTGTTTCAAGCAGTGGGTTGGAGTAAGTTGAAACTCTGAACGTTTTCCTGGGGGTGGAAAGAGAAGGAGACATAGCTTATAAAGGCTGTACTTTTTATCCTGAGAAATTCAATGCAAGGAGGTCAATCTATTTTATATAGTCTGCATATTAAATGCTTAAAATATCCCATAATCTATCAGTTCAGAAGAATCAGAGTATACGACTTCAAAAAGCACCAGATGGTAAACAGGAGTATATAGATTAAGATAAAATATTCTAATTCTGTCATCTTCTGTTCATCAAACAAGAATGCTAATTTCGCCCTTATTTCTATATTTATGGCCCAACATGATAATTTCTGATCACGTTTTCTATTCCTAAAATGTGATCAATTAACACCCTTCTTACTAAGAAGGCGCTGCTAAATACATAAGAAGACAAGGGTATATCTTTAGTCACTTAATTAGTGACTTAATATTTTAAACAGTCAGTGGAAGTAAGGAGTTTTTTCTCATTATCTCCTTTCAGAAAACTTGTTGGATTTTTCCCCTTGTTACAGTTAATGGCAGGCAGATTCCTAGCACCAGAAGCATATGATGTGAACTTTTTTTTCAGCTCCCAAATAACCTGCTCCCCTGCTTTCAATTAAGAAAACACTATCACGATGGTGGAAAAATATGTGGAAAATAGCATAAACAGACTGCACTCTTTAGGCTGGAAATAAGAAACAATGCATGACTTCTTTCCACAACTAAGTGAGATTTTCTGTGTCTTTTTGATCTATTCTGTAGTTCATGAGTGGGGGATTTGCCTACTAAGTATCCAATTAGCTCATGTATATTCACAGACACTTTCAACTCCTGGTGACTGAAACAGATACAAGGAGTCTCTCTCCACATAGTTTATCACTAGCATAATCCCAGAATCCTAGCACAATTCAAGTTGGAGAGGACCTCGAGAGTCCAGTGTCTTTCTGAAATCAGGGCAAACTAAGAGATCAGACCAGATTATTCAGGGCTTGATCCACTCAGATCTTGAAAACGCCTAAGGACAGAGACTACAAAGACTGAAATAATATGGCTAATAATGAACATTACATGCTATTTTCTTTCCTCACTGCTTGACCTCTAAATTGACAGAGAAAAATGTAAAAATCTCCAGTGGGAATATTTAGGCATATATAAACTCACACATGCACATAGAGAGCAAAATATGTTTTCATAAATATATTCATGTTTTCTGCTCCCATAATATATTTTTATACTGTATGAGGTGAATAAATGGACAAAGGAAAATTTGACATCTCTGTGAATGAATATTGACTGATATCTTGACAATTATCATAAAGAAAGATTCCTGAATGGCATCAGTATATATGTTAGCCCTGGGTCAGTGTCAGAGGAACAAATTATTTCTGCTAAAAGGCTGTGAAAAAAATGTTTTGCATTTCCCCACCTCAGAAGGTGTTTACATTTTAACAGGTAACTCAGTCTCCTTAGACTTGTGACATAGCTCAAGAAACACACTGGTAAGCATGAACACCTGCTGTCCAACACACATAAATTCATCTTAGACTTTCTGTAGGAAATCCAAGCAATTTTAAGTTAAATGAGTGGAATATAACATACTAAAACTGACTCGCAGCTCTCAAGGAAAACATTCTGGTCCAGTGAGAATGTCTTAGGTCAAGTATGTTTGTACTCAAAAGAGTACAGCAGCTTTAAACTGATTTCTTAAGTAGCTTTGTTTACTGTAAACAGTCCTTAGCACAGCTTTCATTATTCATGATTTCATTTATTTCATGCACATCTTCTTACACTGCATCTCCTACTTAATTATCTCAAATCTTCTCTAAAAGACACGAGAAACCATATTTGGTTTCTCCTTGCTCTATTCCTCTTTCCAAGAGCACTGTCACAAATACAACCTGGCTAAATAGAGTGAGGAGAAAAAGGAGTCTAGGCATATGTGGTGTTGCTTGTTTTGGCTGGAGAAGAGGCATTCTTGGGTTTTTTAGCAAAAGGTAAGGCAAGCTGTTAACATCCTTACCTCCTATGACAGTCTGTTGCACAGATATTGTGCCATTATAAATTTTAACAGTATTAATCCAGTATTGCTATAATCCTGGAATTATATTATCATCTCTGTTGCTTGCAAAACAACATGCACAGATTTCTAAACTATGCAGACTATTTCTTTTAATTAAATAAAAGCTGTCTGAATATCTTCCATGGATATTGCCATTTAAAGTTACCAAACATAATATTCAGTTTATACTTTTGTGGTCTCCTATGGTAATGTTCTAGGGCTCTTCATTTGTATTACATTGCTATTACTATGAGAAGATATGATAGGTCGTTAATATGAAAAATTATCAGTTATGTACTGTTAAATCTTGCATGGAATTATACTTGCATTTTAAGAGTAGTCAGTAGAATTTTACCAATATTCCATTGTCTTTCACAGTAAATTTACCCCTTGTATTTACTCCAGGAGGCCTAATTAACAAATATTCTTTGTTCAACTGACAGTCCTCCCAGATGCTGAGAAACAACTACATCTCTTAAAAACACTTGCAAAACAGTTTGTCAAAGAGATAAAAACAGGTGAACTTATTAACTCTTCGTGGTCATGAAGCTCACCAAACCATACTATTTCAGCAGAAACAAATATGAAGGCCTCCCCAAAAGAAAAACAAAAGCTACCTGGTTCTGTAAAATTATATTCTTCTTTAAGTCTCCAAGTAGCAAAGGCAGTAAGTTTCAAGCATATATTCCTGTTTATATTAATGTGTTACTTACAAAAATGCAGACTGGTTCTGCAAACCCTACTTCCACTTGCCAGTACTTACAGATAGTTCCTCAGATTTCATAACATTTCTAACTCAACACATCACACGCTTGAAGTGTTTCCTCTTCTTCTACAATTCCATGATATTTCTAGCTCCCTTCCCCAAGAGAGATCTCATTGTCTATTCTAAGAAGAATTTAGGGAAAATTCTTACATAAGGACCAACTACTTAAAAATATTTCACCTGCCTTAAAAATAAGCAATAATTGTTATGAGCAAAGGAATGTTTTTAAGGGCATCAGTTTCCAAAAATTTACATGTGACACTATGATTTTCAAAATAAAGTAGGGTAATATTAAAAGCTATCATCTTTGAAAAGCAAAGCTAATAATTCCTCTGTGAGCAAAAAAATTTGGGAGCAACAGATTTCCAACACATATAAACACATAGAAATTAATATGAAATGAACTCTGCCTTTTAGGAGCACAAAAATGACTTCTCAGAACTATAATTAGCAGAGCCTGAGTTACACTAGGCTCATTGGCTATGGAGGTGTGAGCACCTGACTAAAATCATGAACCCCTACTGCCAGATATAAAGGAACAATTTCATTAGGTAAAGGAAACTTTCTAGCATGTTTTAGCTAGGGTGGAAACTCTCTGGCTATGCATGTTTCCCCTGAATGCCCAAGGCATTCAGCAAATTTCTAAGTACATGCTTTGTGTGACAAGTAAAATAAAAAAACATAGTTTGAACTTGGGTCCCTCAATACTGTCATCTCTCAACTGAAAATAGAAGGTCATAATCTCCTATTAGATTATTCTCCTGTTAATTTGACTATTTGCTAGCTCAAAACCAAGGACCAACAGACAAGAAAACAGAAACTATGCATCCTTGGATAATTTTGAAGGAGGGATGACAGGCCCTACCAAACCTTCCAAAATGCCAACTTCCTTCCACTAGTGTAACTCCAGCTGTGCTTCTTGGAGCAGCAAGCAGAACTGCTGAACAACACTTGCAGAATAACCTGCACAGCCTGAGATCTGACGAGAAATGCAGAGTGATGCACATGTCACAGGGTGCCTGGACTGTGCTTCCCAGCCAAGGCAGATATTCAGGAAAAAAACTGTAAAGGCAACCCTGTGATTGACAGAGTTCTTGAGCACAGAGCTCATTGGACTGATTCAACTGGAAATTGTCACTTGTTTGCTTCTATCCTGTTGAGGAAAGCAAAATTTTGTGCCTTTTTCTGGGAATTAACCAAGATTATCGCTCAATCTTTAATTTGGGTAAACCAACAGAACATGTTTCATCAAACTTGTCTACTTGAACTAAAAGAAAACATTACGGTCTCTCCAGATGATCAGAGAAAGAAGACAAAAGAGTTACTTACATGTTCATCCATCACATTCATTAGTCCATTACACACATTGATCCTTCAGTTACTAAAGTAAACACCATATGGTGTTGAACATCTCGGTGTAAAGCTCAGTGAGGAATCCAGTTAATGACTGCTAACAGGAGTAATCAGGCAGAAGAGATAGCTAATATACACTCACATCTGGAGCCAGTGAGTGACTGGACTGCCTTGCAGATGACATGCAGGTCTCCAAAGAAAAGGAAATCAAACTGATATTTCAGTATTAAGCCAGTTACACATATTAGAGTTGTGAATAAGCAAAATAATGAAAAAAAAAAAAAAAAAACAACAAACCAACACCATGATTCAGCTCTTCATCTGGAGAAAAGTACCAATTTCTGGCCTAAGCATCCAGCCCTAGTGTTCATTGTTTAACATGGATTTGATATGAAATAAGGGATAGGTAATCCTAACGGAGACCAGGAACAATTATGTTCCAATGATTCCAGTGCATAAAGCTGCAGAAAAATGTCAGGGGCCAAATTAACTGCTAATAATTTCATAATGAAGGTCCCCAGCCCTACAGTAGCAGAATACAACTACAACCTTCTCTGGAGTTCCAGCTGTTGGAGGACTAAACTGCAGTCTGTGTTCATAAGGAAACTGCTGCCACCTGTCCTGCAGGTGTACTTCTGCCTGTAAAAGACTACAGGGATCTTCCACACTTACAATCAAATCAAGGTTTTTTTTTACTAGGGACCTGTGAATTCCTTTAATTAACTGGTCAAGCTGCAATGTTAAAAAGAAATTCAATATACTTCAGATTTTTTTTAATATTTGCATATTAAAATTAAAATGGAGGGAATAACATTTATTTTGAAGTATAGCACTCTCATTCAACATAAGCATAAAGTTGTATTTAAGAGATTCTCATCATTTTCATTATTATTTTTACCTCCTGAAAATTGTCAGTCTCAGAAGTCCCTCTCCTTTTTCTCCTAGTTTATGTTCTCCACACTGAAGGGATTAACTTCTATGCTTACAAAGCCAAACTCCGGTATTCTCCTCCTAATTTTTTTCTTCTTTAAAGATGTCTTCAAAAGACTGACATATTTCCCTCTGAAACTTTTATGAAAAGAAAGCAGCAGAAAGTAGCTCTATTAATGTCACAGTAAAAACCCTGGGAGCACATAGTGTAAAGCTTATGGAGAATTTAGCTCATAATTAGCAAAACCCTGCATTTGTCACAGTTAGAGAAACAAGAAAGCTTCTATTCCAAAAGCATGTCCCTCTGTGATGTTGTATCTACAAACATACAAATTACACTAAGAATGAAACTAGACCATAATTAATGCAGAAACTGAAAGGGTGTCACATGTGTAAAGCAATTCTTCAGGGGTACAGTGCTGGAGCTTGTCATGGCAACTCTTCTCACTCCTTCCCACTGATTGTCGACAAGCATTTTTTAATTTTTTTAAGCATTTTTACTCCTTCCCTCCTAGCCTTTTTTACCCCTTCACACAATATGAATGGTATCACCAAAAAGTGAACAGCATGCAAAACCATCAGTCTGCAGCCACTTCAGAGAGAAGACTGAAGACACACCTAGCTAATAAATGCTATAGTGTTGATGTTTTCACAAGCACAGCAGTCCAGCTAGCAATAAAACCTTTTTTTTTCCTGTAGAAGACATTACATGTCGTTGAGCTATTAATATTTACTGAAAAGCTTTAGGCAAGACCCCATTTAAAAGGCCTGAGAGGTCTGAGGGTTTGTAATCTTTGATACTCCTGCAGGAAAATTTTACGCCAATAATTTTCTCTTATACTTGCTTTCTAAAGACCCAGCTTGCTGCCCCTCCATCTTTCTGCAAAGCACACAGGTGTTCTGATTAGTAACAGGAGGATTCCTAAGATTAGGCTCCCAGAGCATCTTTAGTAAAAGGATTTAGAAAAAAGGCAGTCTTCTCCATCTGCACTGCAGTAACAATTTGTTCCACTCATTGTATTTGTTGTTCTCTCCATACTATGCCACATATGCCATGAATATTCCAGAGTGCCTGACTGCTCACCAGTTGAAGTTTGAGTCCATAGCCCCTTCAACTCAGCGTCAGAAATGTCTGTGTGGCAAACCACGAAGCGTTAAATAACGACGCAATCTGCTGGCAGGATTCTAAGGCAGCTTATAGGATTTCTCCCTGCAACGTTGAAACACCTGTGGGTTTGCTGCCCAAGAGCAATTAATTGTCTGAAATGTTTGATCAAGCAGTTAAAGGGACCACTAATGTGCCATTTCTCTGTGATCAAAAATAGGGGTGAAATTGAAGAGCGGAGTTTTCACAGGATCAGCGCCTGTCTTTGGCTACTTTGGGAATCCCATGAAACACTTCCCTGCATTTCGTGAGTATAAATGGTTGTTGATCTACCACATCTATTCATTCCCCATAGGAGGTGGGATTGGTTGCCAGGGATGGTGCTGCTCCTTAGGTCATGTAGCAAAGGTACATGCCCCAAGATCTGCAATTCTGACTCAAGCACTCCCAAACACTTAAGGACACAGGACATACCTGACTGCTGCAGAATCAAAAAGGGGAAAAGTTCACAAGGTCTATGACCAGAATTTCCTCAGACTAAATATCCTACCAACATGCTTCTTCTGTACCATGTATTACCATACTGTGCACGTTTAGTAAGAGTAACACAGCTGCTGCTTTTGCATAGAGTCAGAGCTCAGACCTTTTGCTTTGTGCCTTTTTTTGTTCTCGCACAGGAAACAGGAGAAAATTCTTAGATGAGCATTTCAGTAACACAACTGAAAACCCATTCCCAAAATGCTGGTACAAGGTGTTGCACATGAAGCATACCTTAATAAGTCCATGGCTGCTATTCCAAACATTTCCTTAGTATATCCTTATGGAGCAAATATTACAGAAATCTAAAACTAATAAAAGGGCCAATAATTATACTGGTCTCTAGATCTGAAACATAAATTTTCCTCTTTTGTACACTTTTAGTGAATAAAAGACTGTGTGATCAGGCACAATACTTTTATATCTTAAGAAGTTGGGGAACACAATCTGCAGTAGTAAACATACAGAAATTGAAACCAGCAAATTGGATAGAGATGAAATTAGACAGTGGTGACCAGAACTGAATGAAACAAATGCCAAGTCATTACCAGTGGCTGGAAAAAAACAGTGAAGGCTTTACTTGTTTGTTAGTTCAGCTTTATCAGTATATTTGTCAAAGTACATAAAGTACATTGCCTAAGCTGGCTGCTCTTCACAGCCTCTTCCTGCTGTGAATTAGCAGCATCACTCTTTTCTTTAAAGTGTGGTGTTGGGGAGGAGACTACCAGAGGGATCAGTAAATATTTTACATGAGCAACTCACATATATTTGCAGGGAAAAATCTCACTCCTACTGTTGGGAATTTGGTTCCTAGTAGTTGCAGAGAAAAAAATAGGACCTATGACATTTTTATTATTGTAAAATATAGCTTTGTTATTAAGCACACATGGTAAGCCTGGAAAAAGTTTAAGTGCTGCACACAAGGAAAACAAAGACTAGGCAAGCATGTTTATTTCTATATTTATAGATGAGAAAGGCAGAGCAAAATGTGGAAAGAAGGGGGTGAATACATTTACACATAAGCACATATGTTCTTCCAAGGGCCAATCCAGGACCTAAAAGCCATGTAAAATGGATGAAAATCCTAGGCTTTATGGGCTTCAACACTAAACACACTATCTAAATAATGAATGAGACTGTGTCAATATTCTGCTCATTTTATTCAAAAGGCAGTGACTGGACTTGATCAACACTAAAATATGTCATAGACAGAATGGGATGTATAATAGAATGGGAGCTGATAACTGCATTGCAATCAATCAGTTGCTGAAAGCAGTACTCAAAACATTGGCTGTAGCTGCCTTGTGCCAGACAGAACCCACAACTAGAAACAGAAGATGAGAGGAATGTACCAGACTAGGCACCTTGTGAGAGTCCACAAATGGAGAACTGTTGAATGTACATAAATAAATAAATTCAGCTTGGGATTTTTCTCCCCTTCATGTCTTTCCATTGGCAGTAAACCTAGAGGTGCTATTGCATTGCATAGTTAAAAAGCTGTCATGCTGTGTTGCTTCACATTTTCACGGGCTGTTTAACATGGCAGAGGACAGCGCATCGTTGTGTTCAACACGAACGTGTGGGGAAAAACTCTTCTGCAGATTCAGCACACTTGGAAAATTTGACATCTATATCATGCACAAGGTACTGGTTCTATTTACAGCCTTGTCTGTGGTCATATCCAGCCACAAGGAAATTCTGAGCAGTGCTAGCACAACACAAAATTTGCAAGGTCAAAGTCCATTCTAGCACGGACTTAATAACCAAATTTGCTTTAAAGCCTATTCCTCCATTGTTTAGCTTTTTAACATTGGAAATAATTTCACACAATCACAGAAGATGTACAAGTAAATTTAAAAAATAATAAAAATAGAAATGGTACATGGATATAATGCCTTTAGAGAGCAGTACTGTATAACTATGCACAAGCACTCTTGGCTAATGAAATGATGTGTCTAACGGGTCACTGATATTGCAGAGTAAACACGGCATCTTTCTTTTGAAAGCTGATACAAAAGAATAGTATTGATATGATACGCCAAAATTAATAACTACATGATAAAAAGCTGTGAAAACACACACTTCCAGACTTCTGCAGTCAATAAAATTGCTGTTGATTCATCACCTGCTGTAAGATAAGTGAACTGATTTCAGTAATTCTTTATTGGAACCTACTTGTGCTTTCTTAGGCTATTTATAGGAAAGACACGAGTTTCTGCAATTATACTTTGTCATCTGAATAAGACTAGTGAATTTGAACCCTACCTTTTTCTATATAACTTGAGAAGCATGCAACGATGTAGGTTCTCTTCCTGATTACACCAATTCAATCTTTAAGGGAAAAAAATATAATTTGTTATCATACAAAGACCTTTTTAAGGAAAATATTATATTCTTTTACTCAAATGAGGTCTGGTTTTATCTGAGGAGGAAAGACATAATGAAAAACCTCAAAACCACCTCATGCTTTTGTAGTAAAAAAGCAGTGCTGAATAAAAAAAATGTTAATGTTTACAAGGAAATGCATGACATTAGTTAATTTGTATTTACAGGTCACCTACCCTTGAGAAATAATAAATCCTCACCTGTTTTCCTGTAAGCACTGCAAATTGTTCTTTTAAGTAATCATGGAATATTTTGAGCTGGAAGGGACCACAGGGATCACTGAGTGCAGCTCTTAATGGCCCACACGGGTTCTGAGCCCACAGCCTTGGTGACATTAGCACCATGCTTTAACCAGCTGAGCTAATCTCAGTGGCATAAGACAGTGGCTGTGAGTATCTCAGTGTCTCTGCCAAAAGAAAAATGGGCAAAATTCTGCTTTTATATCAGTGTTCACGCGTTACATACAGATCTGCTGAGCATTTATGCCATTATCAGTTTAACACCGCAATCATAGCCTGGTGTTAATAATTCAATGTAATGTTACATGCTATTTCCTGGTACAAATGAGCCCTGATTATAACCATTCACATTTAGATTCCCATCTGCTCCTTGGGATTTCTGTTCTGTCCGTAACATTTTTCTGCAGGTACAGTGCAGCATTGTAGCAGCAGATCTATCATCATCTCCCTTCACAGCAGGCAGTGGGAGCACCTCATGCTTTTACACCTCTCAGTTATCATTTAGTCATATACATTAATAGTGAATGCGTGTGCCTACTTACCATCTTGCAAAAATTTAAAACAATGAACAGTAAATTGGATAAAATTGCATCTTTAGGAAAAATAAAACAACAGTAACAAAAAAATATTCTAGAGGGAAGGCAAAGAGGGTTTTTTGAGAGCATAAAGCTGTCACGACAGGTGACTCATGTTGGGCTGCATTAGTCATATCATGGCACATTATATAACCAGAGGCAATTGACACAACATAAACTGACACATCACAACACAGCTTGTCAGCAGCGAGATGTATAAAGCTAGGCTTTTTAAAGAAAATACAGGGAAGAAAGTTTTGTGGGTTTTCTAAACACCACTCAGGAGGACAAAAAAAAACAGTGTAAAGCATTCTGTTGTGAGTTATATTTTTGCGGGGACACATTCTGCTACCTTTAGCATTTTGGAGGATTTGAACTGAGTAGACTTATTGATCTTGATGGAATGAAGCCAGCTGAAATCCCAAACAGACTGATGCTTTTGTTCAGCAGCAAAGTTGGTTTGGCCGAGGGACCCTCAGGCCCGGCCGTGCGCGCTGGGCCAGCAGCCCTGAGGGAAGGGAAAGGCGGCCCTGAGGGATGGGAAGGGCGGCCCTGAGGGGCGGGAACGGCGGGAAGGGCGGCCCTGAGGGGCGGGAAGGGCAGCCCTGAGGGACGGGAAGGGCGGGAGGGGCAGCCCTGAGGGGCGGGAAGGGCAGCCCTGAGGGACGGCAGCAGCTGCCGGAGCAGCCGCGGATCCTGCCGGGCAGGACCCTCCTGGCGGCTGACGGGAATCTCTCCTCGCTCTAGTAGAGTTGGGAGGGAGCAAACCCCGAACGGGCAGCAGGGACAGGCGAGCATGGCGCCTGCGGGGCCGCTGCCATGTCGGGTGTCATCCGTGCCGAACCACAGGCGCTGTGAGGCGGCTGGAGGCTTCCCCGGCCGCCGGTGACAGTGCGGGATGTGTCAGTGCTGGAGCTGGCGAGCTGCGGACAGGCTGTTTCCCAGGTGAATCAAACACCACATCCTGGCCAAACCCTGGGAGCTGTGCAAGGCTTGCTGCTGGTGGGAATCACAGAATGCTTTGGGTTGGAAGCGATCTTATAAATCCTTTAGTTCTAACACCCCTGCCAGGGGCAGCAACACCTTCCACCAGACCAGGCTGCTCAGAGCCCCATCCAACCTGGCTTTGAACACTTCTAGGGATGATGTGTCCACAACTTCCCTGGGCAACCTGGTTCAGTGCCTCATCACACTCATAGCCAAGGATTTTTTTCCAGATTGCTAATCTACATTTCCCCTCTTTCAGACTGAGCACATTACTCCTTGTCCTATTACTACTGTTCCTCTTGAGGAGTCTTTCAGCTTCCCTGTAGGCCCCTTCACACACTGAAAGGTTGCTAAGAGGTCTGTCTCCATGCAACCTTCTCCTCTCCAGGCTGAGCAGCTGCAATTCTCTCAGCCTGTCCTCAGAGGGGTAGTCCTTTTTGTCCCCCTTCCAGCTTCATGATCCTCCTCTGGACTTGCTCCAACAGTTCCAGGCCTTTCTTATTGTGGGGATACAAAAAAATGTACACAGTATTTCGGGTGGGGTCTCACAAGAGAGTAATAGAGGGGGAGAATCACCTCCCACAACCTGGCCACACTCCTTTTGAATAACCCTGCCAGCCCAGGAGCTGCTGGTTTCCTTTGTCTATGAGCCACATGTCAACATTTTCATATGGGGCTGCAATTCAGGAGGTACAGGCTTCAAATGGATGTGGAAATGCATCTGCATATCCACACAAACCTCTCTGACGGGCTCTTGGAGGGAATGGCCACATTTCAGCTGTGTCAGGGAATGACAGAGTCCTCAGAGCCTCTCTTACAGTTCACTGAGCTAATCTGGGTGCTTAATAAAAAATGTACTGTGACAGCTCCCAAATTCCTGCTCTTAGGATGATGAACTTGAAATAGTTTATCATTACTACTATTTCTGGCATCATCTCTGAGCTTCATGGACACATAATTAGACTGGTGGAGGCCAGATTGCATCATGTGTTCACACTCATGAACATACAAAGGAGGTGGGGTTTTTTTGCCTTTCATTAAAAATCTGTCTTCTTACATAGCCTCTTTAGAGGGTTATAGTTAAATGCTGGAATACAGTTACATAGGAAATAATTTTGAAATGCAGCTGTTCAAATTGCAAACCAGAGCACACATACCCCTTAGAAATTAAACACAAGTCCAGTTCCATTTTCCAAACCTGGAAAACCTTAAGCCTACATATTAACACATCAAGTCACAAGGCCCATCTGACATAAAAAGGGAAAATGCCAAGCTTAGGAAAGTCATTTAGTTGATCCTAACAATGCACACAGCCCCAGCGTTCAGTCACCGGCTCTGCAGAAATGTCAGGGATCAGTGGTGGGACAGGGCAGGGAACCAATACGTGATACATGATGCTGAACCTCAGGGTATTTTCTCAGTTTTCCATACAACAATCCACTTGCCTCTGTGTGAACACAAATGCTTAACCAAAATCCCAGTCTGGGTGAAGTTTGGAGAGAATCTGAAATGAGCCTGGAAGTTTGCAGAGGACGCTGCTGTTTCCAGTGTGAAGTCATAGTGCAACCATTTCAGAGCGCAGAGACCTCACTACAATCTGCCTGTCCAGGCAGAGGTTTTTTTACTAATCATGGCACATCTCTCCTGGCAGAGGCAAGCATTTGGAGGGCAGGAAAGTCTTAAGGCATGGGGTGCTACTTGGAACACAGGATGTCACTTTTAATATGATAAGCAGTGGCAGTCTCTAAGGTAGATCAGATGAACCTTCTGATTTACAGTGCTGGCCACAGGTCCACCTGTGGCTGTTTTTGCATGGCCCAGCTCCTCCCTCCTTGCTTGGAACTTTATAAAATCGGTAGTGCTTTTATAATGCAAATAACGAATAATTAATGTGAAAAGATACTCATGTGTCTTTGCAAATAACATGAGGTCTCGTCTATTTTTCCACTTATACAATATTCAATGTAATTTTTAGAATTACAAATTGTTACAAGGAAAAAAAAAAGTAGAGCTTTTTTCACTAATCACATTCGTTTTCTTGTTTTCTTTCTGAGAGAATCTCAGAATATTCTGCACTGGAAGGCACCCACAAGGACTGTCAAGTCCCACTCTTAAGCGAATGGTCTTTTATAAAACCTTTTTCCAAATTAAGATAACAACACACCGTGTCTTGAAAATTCTCCAACGCCCAACATACTGTGAGTGCTGTTCTGTTCACTTCTGTCAAGCTGCAATGAATGGCATGGTTAGAAACATCCTGTCTGTAAATCATTCCCATTTTAAAGCCCATGCTGTTCAGAGGGCTGCAGTACACTCATTTCTGTCTGTTCCTTCTCCCTTCATCAGGTACACAGCAAACACATGGACACTGTCAATATGTGTGTTTGATCATCAGTACAGCCCTTGAGTGTGTACTGTGCACTTCCTGTGCATTCATACATCTAAAGATGGACACTAAATTGAGCAAAAATAACCTGGAACAAAACTATGACACCCTCATGTAAGGCTTCATCATTATTTACAGGAGAAGCCCTCCAGATAAAGAGCCTTTCTTTTATTTGTGGGTTTGGTTTTTTTTTTTTAATTTTATTTTTGGTATTTGAAATTGTAATAGAGAAGAGGAAAAAAAAGTGTGCCAGTGTGATCAGCCCATCCTAAGTCTTTTTACTCATCAGGCTATATTTAGAACTGCCACTTGCTAAAAACATTGTCACCTAAACTGAATTTACAGAAGAGGCTTTGCATTATACACATGGCCTGAAGCATTTATACTGTAACATCACAACAATGAAAATGAAAGTGTGATTGTACAGTCGAATGTTAGCTAATTTGTACCAGTTTCATACAGATTTTAGCATATAGCATTCATTTGCTCTTTTGCTAAGGAGCTCCTCCTCCATTAGTTCTTAAATTATGTTCTGTTCTTGCTCAAAGGAGTAGCTGTACTGAAACACCATCCTCTTTTGCAGTCAGAAGGATACTAATTTCAAGATATCAACAAATCAAGAATTTCTACAATAAAAACAGTGCTCATAATAAGAACACTGGGCTTATTCTTTAAGTTGTTGTTTGGAGATTTTTTCCTACAACAGAAAGTTCAAACCCAAGAAGAAAAAAATTATTTTTCACCTTCACCTTTTCACATCCTGTTCACATGAACACATCTAGCAGACTTTATTTTCAAGTGCAGGGTTCTCTCCCCTGTCCCAAAATCATTTATTTTCCTGCATGAATCCTCTGGATATGTTTCTGCACATCCAAAATTCATTCAGATACGAAGGAATGAAACTGTATTAGCCACATGTAACTCTCTGATATTAATAATTTTATAAGTTGCATCCTCTAATTATAAAAGAAAATTAAACTTGAAATATTTGTTGTATCCACAGTTTTGCCCATGTCTCAACATCCTGAGTACTTGGACTTCATGATGCACATTTTGATTGCTGAAGGCCTTTGAGAGGCCATAAAACAATAGAAAAGTCTGTAATGTATTTTAAATGGAAACAAAAAATATTTTACATGGATAAAGATAGTGCTAGAAAAAAAAGCTAATAGAAACAGGGAAATTACCTCCCCAAATTATAGTTTAAATTCACAGTGTGGTTTCCACTTCTTTCTCCAGGTTCTTTGGGATGAAAGAGACTTGACATGTACTGTTGCTTCAGTTGATGAGGACAGAATAATTCAATGTAACCATGTTTATTGTTTGCCAATTGACGTGTTGTTAGGCCTGAGAATCTAACCCTTGTAGAAAACAAAACTTATGAACCACTGAGCTCATTGATAATTTGAAAGCGTTGCATTTATCCCGATCTTTGTGCCAAAAAACCTAAGTCCTTATATTCTGGAGGCACTGTTTATGCAATATTTCACTTCCAAACTGAAATAATTCACTCAAGATACTGCTCTTGAAGAAGAAATTATGTCATTTGTACCCAGTTCTGCATGGAACAAACTCACGACTTTCACTGGGCCTTAATCCTATTCCTGATAATATTAGTGACCAGTATATGAAATCCTAGCATTTCCTCATGCTTTAAAACTTTTTTCCTATGGTGACTGCATAAATTTACTTTAACACATATAATACTGCTTAGGCAAGAAGTAGGGCAGACAACTGAAATAGCAAAGTCTGGAGCATATTGAACTAGAAATTGAAGGATCCCCACATTTTAAGCCTTTTGCAATTGTGACTTGGACCATGGCAGAATTATCCTGGGGATAAGAACTAATCATTTATGCAAAAGACAGTAAATGCTAAATGGCAAAAGTTCAATGTCCTACAGAAATATCCAAATGAGTGGACTTGACTAAGCTGAAAGGTGGGAAGTTGGAGAGGAAGATTCCCCTTCAGTTTGTGTGACCCTAGGAACAAAGCTCTGCCACTTCCAGTGCCCAGCTGAGCTCTTTGAGATCTAGCTTAGATAAGTCAGCATGTTGACTTCATTAAATAAATTAAATTACATAAATTAAACCATAACAATGTCCCAAAATAGCCCTTCTATGTCAGCCACATCAAGTATGTTCCAGATTTTCTCCATGTGCTATAATACTTCAGACCTCAGAATAATGGCCTTTCAGCATGAGTACATCACAGGGACAGGCACAGGCAAAGGCTCCTGTCACCACCTTTTATGTAACCTGAATAGAACTACTTATTTCTTGTTTACAATGAAAATGCTTAATGAAAGAGCGCAATTTACAATACACAAATGAAACAGGCTAGGATCAGTAAGAGATTAATTGATGTTTTATAATCGATTCTTTATCTCCGCATTTAGTACATCCATGCTGGCCATGCATCCCCTTCATCTTTCAAACACAGCAGGACACATGAGGGTCAGCTCACTTCTGGGTCCAGTATTTTCCATAGAATACATCAGTCATGCCTTGAGACATGCTGCAAAAACTGAAAAATAGATTTCTTAGTCATTTCTCTGGTCTGTTGCAATGAGGACTCTTCCCCTCTGTTTTAATGAAATCCTCTTACACATGCTCACCATGCAGGGAGCTGGAAGCCTGGATTAGAACAACTATCCCATGACTTCACAGGGAAGTTACAAAGCCTTCAACTTGTTCCAGAAAATATTTTTTCTTAGAGCAAACTGAATCAAAATATGAGGCTCTCCAAACCGTCAGGGCTTTTTTTGTCCTAGACTTGTGTATCTGGGTCATATAGTCATGTAACATCTTTGGCTGTGATCACAGCTATTGATTGCAGTGCTGAAAGTGACAGAATAAATGCTATATAATAACAACAGTGCATGAAACAGCAAGAAGGGCAGACCAGGTCAGTCTTTAATTGGTAAGCACATGCTTGCTGAGAGCAACAGTAAGAACAATGCCCTGAAAAAATGAAGGCTGTTTTTTTTTATGACAAAGTTAACATCTAAAAAAAGTGATCTCCTGACTGAAAAGAATTAATAAATAATGATACAATGATTAATAGATGTTAATATTATATGTTATGTTAATATTATAATTTAAAATATTTTCCTCTTGCATGCACAACCAAGAAAGTTAGTCAAAATTATTTTCTAAAATAGATTATTTAAACAGTATTAAATCCCTGGGCATCAGATACTGCTGGTCTGCATTTGATTTTTTAACTTTGTTTGTCAGAAAGGAAAAAAATTCTTAATTGTTCCATCATGAAATAGATGTTTGACCAGTGTTGGTGATGGAAGAAATGGTCCTGTTTCCAGTTCTCATGTGTTTTGTGCTAGTCTTTTCCCCTGAGGTCCCTAGACACTATGGTGCTTCCCAAATTGATGTTTGCCTTCCATACATTCGAGATTTGATTTATTGATTGCTCTGAAAATGAGGACCAAGGATCAAAAATAGTGTTTTGGGCTAAATAAAATCAAATCATTCGGGGTAATGGCTTTACAGGCTCAGTGGCCCATATCACAAAGGCAGCGTTGTGCTAGGCTTGCTTGACAGCTGGTGTGCAACTTCCATGTGTTGGATGATAGCAACGGGGCTGAAAATAACTAATTTATAGATTACAGGCATCTATGATTTTGAGTAAAAGTCAAAGTCTGCTAGTAATCAGGAAAGATTTGGGGTTACCATTTATACAAGCACTTTCACTTCAGCTGTAATATACCACACAGGTGTCACCAACACTCAAACAAAATAACTTTGCCAATAACAAAGTCTTTTAGTTATGCATAATATATTGAAATAGAACTCCCTACTTGGAATATAATGTTGATTCCTTCAGAGCTTTATTATATAAAATGTAATTTCTGTCAAAATTTTAGTATCAAGGGTTGTACAGAATGCACTATAGCCAGAACTATTGTGGTTTAGGGGCATATTGTTATTATATAATAAAATAATCACAACTACAAATTGAAGTGTGACTTTAAAATGAATGATCAACAAATCTAATTCATTAAATTCTGTAATTTAACTAGCCATCCTCACGGAAAAGTAGCAGAAAATGAAAGACAAGCAGCAGCTCGGGCACCTGTTAAAATTGGTTTGTTCAGGACAGTGCTCTCATGTTTCTATTAATTATGCTGCGTAAACACAAGCAGCACTGATTAGAGACAATCTGCTGAACACGCTGTAACAATGGCACAACGGCATCTGAGTGCTTTATTTTATCTTTATTACCTCAGGGTAATGAATTGTAATGTAAAGAGCTGATGAGTAATTAAACTCATCAACTGTGGATTCAGAGATATTTTTAGTGTCGCATGATGGAAAATCCTCTCAAGAGTAGCGAGGATATAGCTTCACATAAGCAATTTAAGCATATATTATATTCCTTAACAGGTCCCATGAGGAAGCACTTCATAGTGTTTCTCAGGGATGAAATTAGGAATGAGCACTGTATCAATCTTCATTTTTTATTTCTTCCCTGCACAGGTTCAAGAACGTTAGAGAACATCTTGGTGAGCTAAAGCCATTTTCTGCTTGCTGAGGGCCAACTGGGATACAGCAGCTCTTTTGCCCACAAGAAACACATACATGTAATCAGATGATGTTATGAAAATAGCCAAGGTCCATCCTAACCTCTTTTCATTGCTCCAAAGTATTCCTTCTAATCTCCACCTTAAATTCATCCAAGACTAGTTCATACATCTTTGTTTCTATATCATCCCTTAATGAAACAGCAAATATCCTTCCTTGTGCAGAACTTCTCAAAGCAATCAGACAGTGATCACAGGCCCTTAGAACTTCCAATCTACTGAAAGAAAATCTTCAAACTCTTTTAGATTTCACTTAAATGAAATGCTCTGTTGACCCCAGATGGACTTTTCACTATGTACTCCACTCCTACCAATCCAACAGCACTCCAAGTAAAATCTTTCTAGTGCTTTTTACCACAATTAAATTTTAACCACAATTAAATTTTATTCATCTCAGATGGAAATAACTGTTCTTAGGCATTCTTGGGTTTGTTTGGTTTTTTTTAAGCTAAAGAAGGTTAAAGAGGGCAACTCAACAAGCAATTAATACGCTTCAGTCATTTTCCTAATGAGGAAGTTGGAGTTTTCAAAGAAAAATCCTTATGATTAGTTCCCAAAAGCTTGTCCATACACCATCTGTTGTATTTTGTCCAAGTTCTACCAAGAGAATTTCTTACAGCATCCAGATCTGATATTCCGGTCTTCTGTCTTACTGACATTGTTCCACATTTGGGCATTACAGATACAGTTTGGTTAAGGGCGCTGAAACGAGTATTTATTACAAACTATAAACACAGGAAATAGAAACAGGACACTGTAAGCAGACGATAGGAAATTGTGCAAGGTAGACTGACACCAGGGGCTACAAAATGAGCTACAGCTACTGCAAACAGTGATTTATCATAATGGCAAAGACCAACAATAACCTGCCTCTTTTGGCACCCTCACAGCATGCAGCAACGATAATAAAAAAATAACACAGAAACAGCTTCCTATTTTCTTAAGCAGGAAATGTCAGTGTATGTTTGGTTCTATATCCTGACCCTCCTACTGAGTGGGCATTAAGCCAGCTACAGCTTCACAAGTGAGCCAGGCTCATCCCTGCTGAGCAGCAGTGGCAGACAGAAACAGAAACAGCAGAGACCTGCCCCTCAGCCCTGCCCTGCAAGCTCAGTACCCCTCACTTCATGCACACACCTGAGAGCCACTGGAGAGGATGTGAAGCAGGCTGAGCTCTTCTGAGTGACAAGCACAGAGCTCAGAGAGGGAGAGTGAAGGGAAAAAATCATCAGTCATCTGGGAGCTGGCAGTTCTTTTCACTGCTTCTTGAACCTGACCATTGTATACTTCAGCTTCTTTATCCGGCCTGATGCTGCCTTCATATTGCTTTGGGGACTTTCCCTTCTCTCAGTTTTATTCAGCCAAATGTCTGCCAGAAGAACTATCAGTGAGAGCTGATGTTCTTTGCTTTCTATACCTGAAGTGAGTGATTAATTATCTCAGACATTGTCTACCTCAGGCTTGGAAATCCTGCTGAAATTCCAAATAGCCTACTAAGCATTCACTTCTTTCATATTATGTTTGTGTTCCAGGTTGCATCTCAGAGCACAAACATGACAGCTTGGTGATTCAGCGGTTTCATTCCAATCCTTGAACTTTGCAAGAATCTCCACTGTACTCTACAGTTTTGGTTTATTTCTCACAACTTTGTAACCATCCAGGGAAAAACAACTTCTGTCTCAGTGGGGTGGGCACTCTTGAGGAGCATCTACATCTCCAGATTCGTGGGTAAGACTGACAAAAAGGACATTTTCCCAATACAAAAATGCATTAGTGCTAAACAACTTCCAAAATGCAGTCAGGTACATCCATCTTCTAATATAGAATGCACCTTCCTGTGTTTTTGTTACACCTTTGTCATTACTTCTGCATTAATCTCTCACAGATGTTCTAAATATTGTCCTTTCTGAACAATATTCCATTTATCTTGCTTTTATGTTGTTGTTCATGAGTTGTTTGGGGTTCTTGTGGATTTATATTGGGATGGTTTTTTTATTTTTTTGGACGGAAGGAGGTGTCTTATTCCAGCTCATTTTGGAGCTGAATAACGAAATAAAACATAGATAATTCCACAGAAAATCACTAGAAATGTTCTACTGCTGGTTAATCTGGCCAATACATTCAGTCTGTGTTTTGAAATCACCTTACCTAGGAACAGGACCAATATTTCATAGTATAGCTGAGTTCTTAACTCTGTGAGAAGAACACTATTTAAAATCAATGCATGATTATTCATTCCCGAGACACTTTTGTGATATTCTATTTAAAAAACTTTTACCAGTGAGATGGTATTTCCATCTGCCATAGCCTCACCATGACAGAAGCATAAAACTGAATTTCTGGCAGTGGGTCTTCCCTGATCAAAGCACTTCTTCCAGTCAGAAAACACATATTTTTCAGCCCTTCAAGCAGACAGGACTTCACATCACATCTTTGCACGAGACTGAAATAATAACATGCTTTGCTACACTGCAATATTGAGAGATTATTAAGACTTAAAAACAAAAGTACATTTTAGTGCATTTATCAAGAACTATATTGTGATTCTTCCTCTGCTACATAGAAGAAAAATGTGCTAAAAAATGCACATGGGTCAGTGCATACAGTAGATGAAGCATGAGAATGGGAGCTGTGTTCCTCTGCATTCTAGTCCTAGCTTTGACAATCATCATCTTGCTTCAGGCAAATCACTTGGAACTCTTTGGTTGCAGCCTCTCTATCTACAAAATAATTAAAAATATTTTACTGTTTAAAGCTTTCACCATAACTGAAAGGCTAAGGGAACTATTATGTCTGAATTAAAAGGAACTGAAAACAATTTTTAACTGCAGATTCTGAGCCAAACTCAGTCCAGTGGTAACCAAATGTAATCCAGATGAAAAACACCAGGATTTCATTAAAAGCCTCACAAAGCCTTTTTTTGACTGCATAAATTGACAGAGCAACACCAGGCCCCAAATGCTCAGCTAATTAAGCAGGTTTATAGGGAAATAAGATTATAAATTGATGTGCTGGGTAATAGACTTACAGCTGAAATTAACATCCGTATGTGTGTGTGTGTGTGTGAGATAAGAGTTCAACATTTCTGACATTTCATCAAAATAGCCTTCCCATTCTGCCACTGGGTTTTTCCCTTCTCTGCAATTTCCCCAGGTTCTCACAAATTCAGGCTCCTAATGCCCCCTTTCAAAAGGCAATGCTGTGCAGTCATGACTCACGGAAAAGCAGAGGAATATCGAGTGGTCAGCTGGTCACTTAGGACACTCACTGCACCTCAGTCAGAGAAGGCACTAAAGAGCACAAAAGCATGAAAGCACTTGCAGGCTGCAGAAGTCTGGGCTTATATATCCACAGTGCCACTGATTTTTGCTCCATTTTATTTTAGACAGCTTTCATCATTCCAGCTAGCATAAGATCTATTTACCTACTTTGGTTGTTAAAAGGTCACCTTTTCCCTGGGATGGAAATCTGAAGTTCCGTTTTGTTATAAAAGCTTTAAAATGGGAGAGTGACACTGTGCTTCTGCTTGAGTTTTACCGCTACCTATTTTTTACTTAAATATACCTGGACAAAAAAAAAATCTAGGAATTCATGTATAAATTCTATTTTTATATAAATTACATTTAGAGTGAAGGGTAATAAAATCAAGAGGAAGAACAACATGGACTAGATTTCCCTAAAGAATTATAATACCTGAAATTCAGGTTTTATCTCTTGTGACACAGCTTAAGTTGAAAAAAAAATCTGCGCAAGCTATTACATAAATCTAAGAGATAACTGCCTGGTAAAAATCTCTAACTGCAACCCACAACTATCTAAACCGCTATGAAAAACATATGTTTGACATAAAAATAACTGGCATTATGTTACCATGCAATGAAATCTCAGTATAAGTCATAGTTAATTATACATTCCGGGAAAAAAGTGAATAATTTAACCCACATCTCAGAAAAACTAAAAAGAGTGAAGCAAAAAACATCCATCAATCCATTGTATCCCTACAGCGTATTTCTGCACAACCACAAAAGGAATAAGCAACAAAAAGTCTTATTCTGTACTAATTGAAGGATACATCAAAACTCTAATTAAAAACATTCTGAACAGAGATGATTACTCAAAGGTGAGACGGCGTGCCCTAAGAAAACGTTAAGCCCCAGCAAAGTTGGCCACTGTAAGTTTGGGGTGGAGTTTCGGGAGCAGGGTGGTGCAGAAGCAGGAAACTGCCATGTAAATTGTCCAGCCATGGTTTGTGCTGTAAGCAGGGAAAGCAGACACTGCCCTGACCCATGCTGTCCTTTCTGTTCACTGGGGTTCTTAAACATCTCATTGATCACTGAGAGTCTAAGCATCTGAGTAAGTTTTTATTTGAAGAGGGCAATTCAGATTTGCGTTTGTACATGAATACCATAACTATCGAGCCATTGAAATTACCCTCCCTTGAGACAAAAGGCAGAAGTTTTCTTCATCTATCCACCCTCTGATTAGGGGCCATATGTTAATGGAATCTACACATCTGTGATCCTTTTGGTCAGTGGTGAAATGGGATCCTGTCAATGGCTTTGTAGCTATTCCCACAAAGAATCTGGGTTTCTATTTTATATAATTTTATTACCAAGCTTCTCATTATTTATGTGATTATAAGTTAGGAGGTTTCATGGTTCTTTTGTTTATATATAGCACAGTGGCTAATTGCTTTTTATGGCCCTGAGGAGATGAGAAAAGTCATTTTATTATCTACATTCATGATAATTTGATCAACTCGTATAGGAAAGAAAGACTTTACTTTCAACTTATGTGGAATGTCTGGGGTATTAAATTTGAATTTGGCCTCAACTAAATCCCAAATTAAAGTATTGTTTCCAGATTCTGGAAACCAGAAGACACAGCCCAGTTCAGAGGAAAGTGTAGCTCTTTGCTGCACAGGAGATCCAATTTAACATTCCTGACGGTTTCCTCTGGCATAAAAATCTGCTATTTGCTTAATGTGATTATAGGATTATGGTATTGTATTTTGTATCTGAGAATTTACTTGGGTTTACAGCTTTTAATCTATGACCTAATTGAACAGAAGTCATTTCCTTTTCGCCAAATTTCACTCATGCTGTCTGCACCACTCATCCTCATTAGTAAGATGTTCTAAAATCAGAACTTGTGCTGATCTTACCTATGTAGAAAGGTTTATTTCCTGACCTTTTGTGGCCTGCAGGAATGACTGGAATACAAATCACATACTACAGGGTTGAGTTGTGCTAATAATGACAGGGATTCCCAAGAACAGAAGAGAGACACCCCATACCAGGTATTAACATGAGATAAAACAGTGATATGGGACAATGAACAGCCAACTAGTTTGGTTGTCCCTTTAATGTAAAAAACGTTGCAAAACACCTTTTCCTTTCCTTCTTCATCTTTTCTAGCACCAGATATCATACCTTATTAATCTCCTGTACCTTTATGCTGTCTAGCCATAATTAATGAACCATCCTCTGATATCTAAACAAGATGTTGATGATATCTAAACAAGATAACTCCCAATTCTTTTTTCTCAGTCAAAATGTTTTAGCTTAAGCAATTCAGATTAAAAAGAAGTTTTAAAAAAAAATATCCAATGAACAAGCAGGCTGAGAAGAGAGTCACCAAAGTGGGAAAAATACAAGAATGCTATTGGGAAAACCCCCCCAAAATTAAGATGTGCAGTGAAAAGATACAATCTAGTTTGGGGAAAAAAATGCAGAACAGTGCAGGTAGGTCAGTGTAGGTCAGTAGTTTCCAGGGTTTGTGTGCACCTCTGTTCCTTTTGGTGGGTCCTTTTTACAGACTGTTTTCATAATTTTGCTCATAATCACTTTGGAAAGGGAATAAATTAAAACATGGATAAGGTTTTGCGAACCAGCACTATTTTTGCAACTCTTCCAAAGATAGATGTAGATTTTGAGATGCCACATAGTCATAGGATCTGCTCACCCTTTATGCAAATACCAAGACCGTAGTCACTGTTCCATCTTCTGAAAATGTACCAATTATTTTTGGTCATTCTGCAATGCCAGCCCAGACAACTGTTCACTCATCTGAAGAGGTACATATATATACACACTGGCTTGAAAGATTTGATCAAAGCTCACTGGAATTAGTTGGAGACTTCCATTTAAGCTTTGAATGAAGGCAACATCATTGAGGCTTTGAATATTATTGCAATGCTGGATGGATTTTACTTAGCACTTTACATAAAGGGACAATACCTACTGCAGGAAACTGGATTAAGTGGAGATAAACATGTAGGTTTTAAAAGACTTGCCCTCAAAGTTTGGCTTGCTTCATCTTTACTGAGTTTGAATTATCCTATAAATAGAGAAAATAAAATATTG